>RQOL01000796.1:0-111696 GCA_013076295.1 Sanderia malayensis | reverse complement strand
ATTCTACCGTCATCCTTTCCAGGCAGCCAAAGAAACATGTATCAACATTTTCAAGACGCAATGACAATCGTGAGAAAGTATGGCAAGCCAGACATCTTCCTCACAATGACTGCCAATCCTAAATGGAAGGAGATTGAAGAAAATATTTATCCGTATCAGACGGCCAATGATTGACCGGACATTGTCACACGAGTATTTCAACTGAAACTCAAAGAACTACTCGAAGACATACTACACAACAACATTCCTGGACATGTCACTGCACATGTGTATGTCATAGAATTTTAGAAGAGAGGACTGCCACAAGCACACATGATCCTGTTTCTTTCACAAGCTGATAAACCACGAACACCACAACAGGTAATATTTGCAAGTACTAATAAGTCTTTCTCTCATTTTTAAATTTATATCCAATGCACAATACAACTGTTCTGTACGTCATTTCTATTATAAAATCGTTAATTATTGCATTCCTTATCATGTGGATCAACTCATATCAGCAGAGATACCGGATCCACAGGATGCAGTATCACAAGTTGGTCCTAAAGCACATGACACATGGACCCTGTGGGAATTTAAATCCTCAGTGCGTGTGCATGGAAAACAACAAATGCAAAAAGCACTTTCCGAAAGAACAAGTTGCTGAAACTCAAATCAATGTCAATGGCTATCCTCTCTACAGACGACGCTGTCTCCATCCAGTCAATGTGAATAATCACATTTTGGATGATACTTGGGTAGTGCCACACAACAGACACCTAATCATCAAATATCAGTGTCATATCAACGTGGAAATATGCAGTACTGTAAAAAGTGTCAAGTACATTTTCAAATATATCCACAAAGGACATGATATGGCACATGTTGAAATTCTTGAAGAAAGTCAACAACAAGTACCTCAAGATATTGAACACGACGAGGTGCGCCAATACATCAACGCAAGATATATTGGACCACATGAAGCTGTCTATCAGCTTATGCAGTTCCCCATGCACGACAAGAGCCACATAGTCAAACGGCTTTCTGTTCATCTACCATTTGAGCAACAAATCATCTTTCATGACAATGATAACGAACAAAGACTGAACAACATTGGTGATAGAACAACACTTACAGCATGGTTTGAACTTAACCAGCAAGATCCAGCTGCACATCAGTACCTCTATCATGAGATACCAGATCATTATGTCTTCCAGGAGCGTTCAAAAACATGGACACCCAGACAACGAAGAACAATGCCAATCATTGGTAGAGTAAATCAAGTGCAGCCCAGACCTTGCGAGCAAAAATTTGCACTCAGACTTTTGCTATTGCATCAACGAGGTGCTACTTCATTTGAAGACCTTCGCACGGTAGAAGGCAATCTATGTGACTCCTTCAAAGATGCAGCATTAGCTTTAGGGTTATTAGAAGATGATGCCGAAATCACACGATGCCTTGATGAAGCTGCCATCTTCCATATGCCTTCACAACTCAGACAGTTGTTTGCATCATTGCTACTCTTTCAAACGCCATCACTGTAACAATTTAGCCAATAATATATAATTCTATTTCTACCAAATAAACTGTTGTTTATGTTTTCAGAGGACGATCACATGGATGTTGAACATGAAAGAGAGCAAGGAGAACAAATGCACGTTGCATTGAATCTAGAACAGCGAGTTGTTTACACAGCCATTATTCAAGCAATTGAAGTGCAATCAGAGCAGAACTGTCACTTTCTCGACGGACCAGCCGGCACAGGGAAAACATTTCTCTATAGCACGTTGGTTCGTAATCTTCATGCATCTGGACACAAAGTTCAGTGCATGGCTTGGTCAGGAATTGCAGCAACACTGCTTATCAATGGCAGAACATCGCATTCGCAATTCCAAATTCCAATACCATTGAAGCTGGAATCAACATGCAATGTCAAGAGACAGAGCCGAAGAGCACAGCTGTTGCGTGAAACAACCCTGTTCATATGGGATGAAGCTTCAATGATACCAGCATTGGCATTACAAGCAGTTGACAGACTGCTTCGGGATATCACAAGAGTTGAAAAGCCATTTGGTGGCAAATTCATGTTGCTTGGTGGCGATTTCAGACAGGTCTTACCTGTTGTCCCCAAAGCAGGAAGAGAAAAAATCGTATCAGAGAGTCTTAAATCATATCAAATCAGTGATTTGTGGGCACAGTTTCAACAACATCGCCTAGACACAAACATGAGAGCTGTTCAAGATGAATCTTACAGAGAATTCTCAGAATGGCTCCTAAGACTCGGCAACAAACAAGAACCACATGATGCACTTGACAATATCACTTTGCCACATGAAATATGCACATCTTCGCAAGAGGAAATGCTCAACTTCATTTATCCCCAGCCTAATACACCACAGTCCCACCTCATGCTGGATCCGGTAACCATGTCCGAACGTTGTTGTCTTACCCCAAAGAATGATTTCTCACATCAAATCAATGACATCATTCTGGAAAGACTACAGACTCCTGACAGAACATACTACAGCACAGACAGTGTGATAACAGAGGATCCAGATGAGGAGGCGGCATATCCAATTGAGTTTATCAACAATCTAACTCCTAACGGAATGCCATTACATCGACTTAGAATCAAGGTATAATTTTCTTAAATGTACTAATCATACATCAATTCTAAACTTATTTTAAATAATAATAATGGCATCCGATGATACACATCGTAATCTCGAACATTCCTTATTTAAGGTTGGTACAACAATCATTCTTCTGAGGAATCTAAATCCAAAGAAAGGTCTTTGCAATGGCACAAGACTCATTGTACGCCATCTCCGACGTAATGTGATCACAGCAGAGATCATCACCAAGGAACACAGAGGCCAGCAAGTCATGATTCCCAGAATAACATTGTCAACACAGGACAGTGAGATGCCGTTCAACATCAAACGACGGCAATTTCCAGTCAGACTAGCATACTGCCTTACTATCAACAAGGCACAGGGACAATCTCTGAGGTATGTTGGTTTGTATTTACCTGAGCCCGTGTTCACACATGGTCAGTTATATGTGGCCATGTCCAGAGCAACATCTTTTGACGGGCTCAAAGTATTCCTCCCAGAGGAAACACACAGGGAGACAAAAAACATTGTCTTCCAAGAAGTCCTGTAAAGGTCTTCACAAACTTTTGAGCATAAATTGCGTTGCTCACAGAGGGTGTCAGTCTACCAAAATGCACATACACAAAATACGGGGCTCAGATTGTGGGTCTAGCGGATCGGCATTGCACTACAGTGTGATGTTCCCTGTTGTGATATCAGCACAACACTCAGAAAGCAAAGCCGCTAAAAGCTTTGAACATTGCTGGTTTGCCACGCCACTCCAGTCAATAAGATCTGCCAAGAACGATCCGGACACTTGCACAACACTCCAGTGTCCGGGGGTGTTCGCCAACAGCAACAACGCGATCTGGGTCCTCGGTAGCACCCGTATCAGAAGAGATATGCTTTGCCATGCTCTCCGATATTGCCTATGGGAGTATGGCTTTCCTTTTCTCTGTGAAAACTGCAATCTGTCCATTGACCATAACTGTTTTAACAATAATTAGCATTGGATTACCCTCCTCTCAACCAATTAACTCATTTACTTATTCATTGTAACGATATAGATGACCCGATATTATTTAGTATTCCAAATTTGAATTGCAGTTTTCATGAACAAGGAAACCTCGAACAAAGGTTACCCCTTGAAGTTGGTGTTCGAGCTTTAAACTAATGTAACCGGCAGTCTTCTTTTTTTACTACTACCAAACTTAATGGTGAAAACGCATTAATGTGTGCCACGTGAGTATGAATTCCTATTGAACAATGCTGTCGACATCGCTGAACACTCCACGTGATGAAGAAATCAATACTATTTACAGACGCAACAAATTATCTCTCATTCATGTTCACTATTCCATTTATAAAACATGAACATTAAATGGACATCAGAAGTATGTGTACATGTTTATTCATGCATGTTAAAGCTCATGTTTACCTTTATGAAATTGTATGCCAAAAGGTTTTTATAGTTGTGTGTAGTACATAGTTTAAGCTATCATGAATGATACTTAATTTTTACCGTTTATGTACTAATACATTATATGCAAAAACAATGCAGGATTAATCTACTCTCTTCTAATTTACTGAGCTTCGTCAATGTGCATTCTTAATGAGATGCATTTCTGCTCTTCTTCTTCGCCAATAATAGCCTTTTATCCCCCATTGAAACGAGGTTATTGGAAAACTTTGGCCTCTTTTCCATCAATGCTCAATGATAACTTTTGAAATATAAATTTGAAACAGCTTGGCTTTGCATCACAAAAAGATCATCAAACAGGACAACTTATAATTGGGAAACTATTTCCAAATTTACAGGGGACATTTTCAATGTATGTTACAGGTAATACACTTATACTCGATTTTTAACTTATTCAAACTATTGTTATTTTCAATACTGATGATGGATGAAGTATTCATAGACCAGTGGGAAGATGATTGAATCAATGGAATCCTTGAAAAACTCATGAAAAGAGAATTTTGTTTATGTAAGTTTCAATCACATTGTAATTTAATTAGCTTTTGTGTCATGTTATTGCCTCATAGACTGATCTGGGACACAATAGCAATGTATTACTTTTATCCTTGGGAGACAACTATCCTTGCTCAAATGGTAGAGTAAAATTTAAGTTCATTGTTCTGCTAACCTACCCAAAGTTACAATTTACATTCATTCTACATTCAGTTACTATCCCTTCACCAAAGGTTTTGTGCTTTCAAAGGTCAATTGCCATCTTATGATCCAATGTTGCATGTCAATGCAAAAATAGACAGACAGATAGACAGGCGAGCCCAGTGAGCTAAGCTGTTGTATATGGGGTTCTAAGAGGCATGAGCGTTAGCGAATGCAGCGCACGAAGTGCGTCCTATCAGTCAATGTTTCTTGATAATGGATAGACAGAGCGCAGCGAGCTATTCCATTGTAAGTGGGGTTCACAGGGGCATCAGTGTAAGCGAATGCAGCGCACGAAGTGCGCCCTATCAGCCAATGTTTCTTGACAATAGATAGAGAGGCAAGCGCAGTGAGCTAACCTATTGTACGTGGGGTTGAAAGAGGCATGAGCGTTAATGAATGCAGTGCACGAAATGCCCCAAGGTATGTATGTATGTATGTAGGTATGTATGTATGTATATATGTATGTAAGTATGTAGGTAAAGTAAGTAGGTATAGTATGTTTTTTAGTAGGAAAAGTATGTAGGTATAGTATGTTGCTATAGTATGTAGGTATAGTATATAGGTATAGCATGTTTTTATAGTAGGCATAGTATGTTGGTATAGTTTGTAGGTATAACGGGTATAGTATGTTTTTATAGTAGGTATAGTAGGCATAGTATCTATAGTATGTTTTCATAGTAGGTATAGTAGGTATAGTATGTTTGCATAGTAGGTATAGTATGTTTTTATAGTAGGTATAGTAGGTACAGTATGTTTTTGAAGTAGGTATGGTAGGTATAGTATGTGTGTAAAGTAGGTATAGTATGAATAGTATGTATTTATAGTAGGTAGTAGGTATAGTATGTTTTTATAGTAGGCATAGTATGCATAGTATGTTTTTATAGTAGGTATAGTAGGTATAGTATGTTTGTATAGTAGGTATAGTAGGTATAGTATGTTTTTATAGTAGGTATAGTAGGTATAGTATGTTGGTATAGTATCTAGGTGTGTATGTATGTATGTATGTATGTAGGTATGTATGCATGTATGTATGTATGTATGTATGTATGTAGGTATGTAAGTATGTAGGTAAAGTATGTAGGTATAGTATGTTTTTTAGTAGGTATAGTATGTAGGTATAGTATGTTGCTATAGTATGTAGGTATCGTATATAGGTATAGCATGTTTTTATAGTAGGCATAGTATGTTGGTATAGTTTGTAGGTATAACATGTAGGTATAGTATGATTTTATAGTAGGTATAGTATGTTTGTATGGTAGGTATAGTATGTTTTATAGTAGGTATATTATGTTGGTATAGTATGATTTTATAGTAGGCATAGTAGGTATAGTATGTCTGTATAGTAGGTATAGTATGTTGGTATAGTATGTAGGTATAGTATGTAGGTATGTATGTATGTATGTATGTATGTATGGGCATGAGCGGGAGCGAATGCAGCACAAAGAGTGCCAATCAGATTAAGCTTTTTTTACTTGACGGGCTGGGGCGAACGAGCGAAGCGAGTGATGACCCCTAGTTTACCCTATTATTCTGCTTGCATCTACTACAAAGGAATTGTAACAAGTTTAAATTTTACGACTAGTTACGATGAAATTGTAAAAGGTTTAAATTTTTCAATCAAATTTTAACAAAACTAAGAAAGGTTACAAAGAACATAAACATAAGACAAAAAAGAAAAGGAAATAAGAATAAGAATAAGGAAAAAAAAAAAATGTCAAAAACCATCAATATATGCTCATAAATTGATCGAAACAAGATTTTTTATGCATCCAAGTTTCTTAAATTATTTGTTGACACTTCCATGGAAAGGCTCTGTTTAAGGAGAAGGCAAAAGTTATCTATTTTTGGAAGCTTATTTTCAAAGAATTTTTGAGTTATTCCATTAATTATTCCACTAATTGTGCTATCACTAAAAAACGACGGTTTACGCTGACGAAACTTCCAAATTCGCGTCCTGAACTCCACTTTCGAAAAGAGTATTCGCTCTTCACGTGACCCGTTTTGCCTTTTCCTGCAATTTGATTGGCTCTTTTCGCGCGACCCACGTGGGTTGTCCAGCGTTTTTCGTTTTTCACCCCCGGCTTGCAGGCGACCCATGCAAATTTTCGGTCGTTTTTCGTTATTCGCCCTCGGTTGCAGCAGATACTTTTGGAGAAGACGTGTGTTTTTGTTTTGCACACAACAAAAGGGGCCTTTCAAAGTGTTTTACTACCTGAATTATCTTTGCAAAAAGCTGCTATTTGTTTCAAAGACCCTGGAGAGTTGCAGAAAACAATAGAAAAAACAGTTGATAGCTTTGTTTTGTATTTTAAGTTGAAATAGTTGTTGTTTTTGTAGTAGACGTTGCTTCGGCATGCTGGCAACGCTTAGGTCCAATGAAAACAAAGTGAAAGTTATGAATTTTTCAGGCGCTATTTGCACGATTTTCCTCATTTAAACTTTCGGCAAGTGTTTGTATGTTGTTATAGTAGGTATAGTATGTATAGTATGTTTTTATATTAGGTATAGTAGGCATAGTAGGTATAGTATGTTTTTATAGTAGGTATAGTAGGTATAGTCTATTTTTATAGCAGGTATAGTAGGTATAGTATGTTTGCAAAGTAGGTATAGTAGGTATAGTATGTTTTTATAGTAGGTAGTAGGTATAGTATGTTTTTATAGTAGGCATAGTATGTATAGTATGTTTTCATAGTAGGTATAGTATGTTTGTATAGTAGGTATAGTAGGCATAGTTTGTTTTTATAGTAGGTATAGTAGGCATAGTAGGTATAGTATGTTTTTATAGTAGGTATAGTAGGTATAGTCTATTTTTATAGCAGGTATAGTAGGTATAGTATGTTTGTAAAGTAGGTATAGTAGGTATAGTATGTTTTTATAGTAGGTAGTAGGTATAGTATGTTTTTATAGTAGGCATAGTATGTATAGTATGTTTTCATAGTAGGCATAGTATGTTTGTATAGTAGGTATAGTAGGTATAGTATGTTTTCATAGTAGGTATAGTAGGCATAGTATCTATAGTATGTTTTCATAGTAGGCATAGTAGGTATAGTATGTTTGCATAGTAGGTATAGTATGTTTTTATAGTAGGTATAGTAGGTATAGTATGTTTTTGAAGTAGGTATGGTAGGTATAGTATGTTTGTAAAGTAGGTATAGTAGGAATAGTATGTATTTATAGTAGGTAGTAGGTATAGTATGTTTTTATAGTAGGCATAGTATGCATAGTATGTTTTTATAGTAGGTATAGTAGGTATAGTATGTTTGTATAGTAGGTATAGTAGGTATAGTATGTTTTTCTAGTAGGCATAGTTGGTATAGTATGTTGGTATAGTATCTAGGTATGTATGTAGGTATGTATGTATGTAGGTATGTATGCATGTATGTATGTATGTATGTATGTATGTATGTATGTATGTAGGTATGTATGTATGTATGTATGTATGTATGTATGTAGGGTATGTATGTAGGGTATGTATATTATGCATAGTATTTATATATAGTATATAGGGTATGTATTGATGTATATATTTATGTATAGTATCTATAGTAAGTATGTTAATGTTAATATGTAATGCTTCTAATATCTAACTTTTGTAAATCTTCAAAAAAGATCACTGAAAAACAGACACTGTCCTTCTTTTTGAACAAATGATCTTCAATTAACAATCTCAAAATGAACTCACCTGACTATAATGGCCTACTCTTATTATTGGTATTTTTACCAGCAGCAATATTTCTGGAGATATAACAGATCACCAAAAATCAATGTACTTCATTCTCCATGTGTCCGAGAAATGATGCATTTCTAGATATCATGGATAATAAAGTCTACCAAATTATTTCTTCTTATACTTAGAGGCTCCCCTCCACAACCACACTTCTCCCCATCATCAACGAAGACCAAGGCCGTTTTTCTCTTCGATGCCAAGTACATGCTCTTGCTGTCGTGGTGTTCAACGGCCTTTCAACTGTGGAATCGAATGGATCATCATGAGAATAAGAATAACAATAACGAGGTGCGCCGCCGAATAGAGACCACAAAACTTTCAAATTGGCACGAATTTTAAATAGCAATTGCGTGTTTACTTTCTTCCTACAGCAAATGTAACATTTTTGTTCAATATCTAACGTTGCTAGAAATTGGCAGAAAATAATAATAATATCTATATATTGAAAAAACATTGTTAGAAAGATTGTTTTACTTTTTTATTGGTGAGTTGAATGTTGAAATTTACTTTTTCTAAACAATCCTTATTTACACGGACAGCATCTTCTCTAAAGCAACGTTGTCTTTCATTGCATCGCAATGCACTGTCCTTTTAGCATTTCTGTCATCTGGTTTTTTAGCGTTTCTGTCATCTGGCTTCTGGGTTAATGTGCAGCCAGTTTTGTTATTAACAAAGTAAAGTAAATTTATAAAGTAAGTATTTCACTCCTTCACTTCAGCATGACATTTTATTCTCATTTCTTCACTCAACTCAATCAACATAATAATATACAAGTTGACAATGCTAAACATTTGTTAGTACCAATGGCAACTTTCTGTTTACAAGATAATAAATTCATCCAAAACATCTTTCTTCTTTTGTAAAAACAGGTTTTCAAACAAGCTCATTCCTCAGAATATTTGGTAAGTGTGACAACAATTGCTCCTATACAAAGCCTATTTTAATTCATGTTTAAATGCCTCCCCCTGTAATGTACATTCTTATCCCAACTCAGAAGCTTAGCTACTATATTTAAAATGGTAGTAACAATTGCAACAATTTCTTATCAATACAAAGCAAACTTACTGCATAATGCAAATAAAATCTAGCCTTTACAAACATATCAAATGTAAGTTTATAGATTTTTCTTTGCAAACATGAAATGCATGATTAACTTTTCCAATTTATACATTATCAAAACTGTTTTCCTTTTAGTTGTTAAAGAACACAATAGAAATAGTGATGTAGGTCATAAAATAAAGTGTTCCAATATTTTTATTTGGAAACTTTAAATAACCAATAATTTAATTCAACGATGAAGAGTAATTCCAAACATTTCTTACAATTATGTTTAGAATTATTTATTTCATATTGTAGCTCACCACAAAACAACAACCCCATCCAGTTGCTCACAAAAATCAGTCTTATTTCAAATTTTAACATTTTCAATTCAATTGGATTGCATATAAAACACATTTTTTTCTTCTTTTTATATCACCTCTTGCAAAATGCCAAAAAAAGCCAAAAAGAGCATTACCGGCAATAAACGTAGGAATCAAGTACAGGACGCAACTCGCCGAGGTCGTGAGAGTAACCAACAGCCTCATCCAGTTGATTTACCATCTGATAATATGGTACAGGGAGCAGTGAATGATCTTCACCAGTTGCAGCAAGAACACCCTCAGCAACCAGCCCCAGAATATCAACCACTTCCACTTCATTATCCACAGATGGAGGCATTGTATCTGCCATGGCAACTACCTGCGATGCTTCCCCACTATGGACTTATAGCAGTACCACAACCAATAAACAATGGCTTACAATATCCTGCACCACTGGTCCCTCAACTTCAGGTACACAACTCAATAACTTCTGCTAATCTTTTCAAAATAAAATAACTATATATTATACAACTATTTAAAATTAACAACAATCAAAACCAAACCAGTTATTATATCAACCAAATTTACCAATATTTTTCCATCTGCAGGTACCGCTGATGGTTATGCAGTTGCAACCACCCCATCTGAATCGTAATCATGAAGGTCAAGCAGCAATACAAACGGCAGATGTGGAGATGCTTAATGTAAATCAAGCTCAAAATGACAATGAGGTCAAATAAAACAACACAATCCCTCATGCAATTTCCCTGCTTGAGACATGTAGAATTATAAGTTCCCATTTTTATTTTTATCAGTTTACATAATCACACAGTAATGGCATTAAAATCTCTAATAACTAATAACTAAAATAACTAATTTCATTTCATTTTCATTATTACAGATACGGCCAATGCAGATGCAACCCCAAACACATATTGAAAATGAAAATAATGAAATTGAAAGGCCAGCACAACCTGATGAAATCAACGTGGAACAACACATTCCAATTCCACATGATAATCAGGTAAAACAGACTACCATCACAATTGGCTTAAAATACACCACTCATTCTCCATAGGACCATGTCAGGAAATTATTTTGCTCTCTAAATAGACACATCTTCACAAGTTTCAGTTTTATGCATTTCAAAACACATGATGGAATTATATTAACTTAGATTGCATTGCATTTCAGGATCCACAAATATTGCCTGCTGCTATGGAATTGCAACCCAACCTTGAAAATGAGAATGAAGAGAATCAAATAGCGGTACAACCACAAGAAGTTGAAATGCATAACGAAATCCCACCACAACACCAAGATGATGTCCCCCAACCCATCGAACATCAAGAAAGGGAAGTAAATCAACTTATTCTTGAAATTCCTCAATTCTCCCCAATGCCTCATCATCTTGGGAAAACGATCAGGACGTGTATTCACTGTGAAGCGAAGTACTTCTGAGAGGAACTCAACTCAAGAAGGCAATACAACAAATGTTGCTTGGGAGGATTAATAACTCTCGATCCCATTCAACCACCCCCAGCAAATGTGATGCATTTATATACTGGAAGTACCGATGAATCTAAATATTTTCTCAAAAATTTCCGTAGATACAATTCACTAATGGCGATGGCATCCTGGACAGCTAACGTTGTAAGACACGCTAATGCAGCACCACCAGTCATCACCATACATGGAAGTGCATACCATATGACAGGTAAATATAGCCTCCCTCTCTTAGTAGCTCTTATATTATGCTACATTTTCATATAATAGATTAGCTCTCTATCCTTGCCTTGATATTAAGAGTTGTCCAATCGAAAATCAAGGCGCTTTATGATGCTTTTATAACAAGGCACTTGCTGCTTTGAAAATTGCAGTTGATATAACGAAGTACAATTTAGAATGTTTCCTTGAATTCAACAGGGGTAACTGAAACCGACAGGTCCCGAAAATATGCAGAATTATACATTATGGACACCCAACAAGCACTGCAAGAACGCCAGAACACAGCCAGAGAACAAAACGTGGACTTAGACATGGTGGTGCTGCAGCAAAACGAATTGTGTGTTTTTTAATGATATAAGGTAAATAAAAGGTAAAAATGATAACGTTTGTAAATATGAAAAAATGTACAGGGTAGTCGCAGCAATACAGAACAATAGGCAACAATACACATCAGCGATATAAAGGTGGTGGCGATGTCTAGTATATGTCATTATCATCATAATCATCATCAGTCCACTGTGATGGAGATAGTAAATGTAGGGGACGCAAGTAGTGGTAGAATATGGCAAAATAAATATTTCAGTTATGATAACCATCAGAAATGATTGAATACGAATGGGGTGTAGAAAAAAATCGAGTGAGGTCCAAGAGAGATTGGATTGATTTGAAGATCAGTATGGTAAAGAAAAGAGTTGTGTGTGCGAATTGTCAGCTATCAACCTGGATCAGCGTTTCACCTCAAACAATAAACAGTCAAAATTATGGGCATCTTCGTGTGATAATTCGTGTTTACCAAACGGTACATTTTGACTTTATTTGACTTATTTTTCTCTGTTGTATAGACAAGTTCTATTGAATGCCTTCCACGCTTTATGTGATCAAAAATAATGCAAAGTTGGATGTCTTGTTTCAAAAGTTCCGAACACATGTTAAATAAAATATTCCGACATGTTTCTAGCATAATATTAGTTAAACAAATGACAATGATGTTGTTCATAGTACCTGGTAAGCTTTATCTTAAATAATGTGAAACAATTTAAACAAACAAGAACAAATGCGAGTAGTAATCACAAACCAATAAGCAATTTGTTTATTCGTCAAAGTTGCTGTCATTTGAACTATCCGCGTCATCGTTATATTCATCGTCATTCGAAAAAGCTAGAGTATCTGTCACTGGGAAATGCACTTTCAATCCACTCGACTTCGTATTTCTCATGCCATCATGGCTTGAGATTGATGGAGGTTCTAAATTGATCTCTTTGAAAAACCAAGGCAAATGCTATGGCATTCAGGGATGCTGGAGTGGTGGTGGGGCACCGCCCCCTTGCCGTAACCTTACAGTGCATGCGCCGATCTAGCCTCTGAAGACGGCCTTTTTAAATTCCCCCCCCCACCCCCTTGCCGGTTTTTGGCTCCGGCGTCACTGATAGCATCACATTAATGACTTACTCTAGTGGGCGTTGGCTATCTAAGGCCGACACATTCAACAAATAAAAACAAGTAAAATTGTGGCGTATACCAATTTCATGCATAACTCCACCTTGCAAACTTTTACTGAATATTTAATGAATAAATGATAAAACCTGTTATGAAATCAGCTTGTGCAAAATGGATAGTTTATAAAGATTGACATACCATATTCTGTGTTGTTCTATGCAAGTCTCGTCTCAATCACCGGATTTGACATGTTGTTATTGCAGTATTTCAGTCTATGTAAATGAAGATTTTCTTAGTGCCTTGCCATAAAAGACAATCAGCGGAATGCAAAATATATAATGATTTAATTTAATGGCCTTGCACAGCGCTAGTCGCTTTGAATCAAACAATTTGAAAACTGGCCAACCATTCACATCGTTAGTTACTAAGGCAAAAATTCGTGCATATCATTCTATGAGAACACTCTTGGGGGATGGCCTTTTCAAATTAAAAACAAACAAAACGAAAAACATAATAAAGAAACAAAGCAACTTCCAATCAATTACGACATCTGACAAAAGCTTCAATTCATGTACATTTTTATTGTAGCTAATTTTCAACAATTAAAATTAGCGGTAGTTGAAGTTCCATTTTCTGGAACTTTTCTACCAAAGTCAATAAATTATAAACGTTTTGTAGGCTACTGTGCATGAAAGTTTTGTAAACTTTTATTCCGATTTCTGTCAAAGTTTGACGATTACAATGTAATTCAGAATCTACATAATACGAAGGATGTTCTTTGCGTGTTATTTCCTTTTGGTAGAAAAGAAAAATCTTCATTTACATAGACTGAATTACTGCAATAACGATATGTCAAATGCGGTGATTGAAACGAGATTTGCATAGAACGACACAGAATAAGGTATGTCAATCTTTATAAACTATCCATTTTGCACAAGCTGATTTCATTACAATTCTTATTATTTATCCATAACAGATGCAGTTCCAATTCTGATTCTTCAGAAGGAATGGGGTGGGGTTATGCATAAGACTAAGTATGTCACTCTTGTACTCATTTTCATCGCCCTTCTCAATTTTTTAATCATGTTGGTATTGTATTTACTCGATTCAACACCGCGGCGCTCTTTTAGTTTTCAGAGCTTTAGATGCAGGTGGCGGCGCTTAATCGATGATGGTGCTCTTTGAATGTCTGTTATTTGCGAACTAGAACAAGAAATCTTAATAACGAATGTTAAATAAAAGCACTTTTAAGTACACTCACAAAAATTGTCTTTATGCAAGAAAATAACATGAACTCTCTTTTAAGCCCCCTCTCAATTAAGCCTCTCCTCTCCTATTAGCCCCCTTTTCAAAAAGAAAAGATATTTATACCCCTTTCTCCATTTAGCCCCCATTTCACAATTTCAACAATGTCAAACATAAGTAAATTTGACAGAAAAAGAGGAATTGATTCATTGGTTGTTCAATACTTCTCATGAAATCAAAATTCAAAACAGTTTAAACGTTGCCGATTTTCTTGAACTGTGACTTTTAATTTTGATTGTTATTGCAAAATATTTATCAAGCCCTTTCTCTTAATTTTGCTCCTTTTATAAGCTTCTTTTTAAAGTGCTTCAAAGCAATAACCCCTCGGAGACTTAAAAGAGAACTTACGGTAAAGTGAGGTGCTGTTTAAAAAATTTGATTTCAGATGCGGCGTTTATGCGTGGCGGCTCTCGATCGAATAAATACTGTTTACATCACTTGTTCCATCTCCTCTATCTCATGAGTGAATAACATTCTTTAATTTCTAATTACCATACAACAAAAAGAAAGGAGTCGAATGAAGACAAAGTTTACCGTAAATTAGCAATTATATAGAGCTACTACACAGCCTTAGACAACCTTTCCAGAAGCGGATCGATTGCAATGTCAGATAAATCAATGATTATCGGCATAGCAACAAAATATATCATCTAAGCAGAAAATAGTAAACAGAAACTAGCTAGAGTACAAAATCAATATTCAACAACAAACTTATAAATTAAAGAGAAAATAACAGCTTTTCGGGTTCATTGAAATTCCATTATGAACTGAATTATATAAGAGAACCGCTAAATTCATTGATATGAAGTCATTGCTATTTTAAAAACATGACAATTAATGTTTTTAAACAGATTTCGTATTAATGTGTAATGTCATGCTTTATTAGCGTATTTTGAAATTTGCAAAAATATATTGCAGATATGTATCATGGAACCTTATTATTGGCTGTAACGTTCGAAGTCGAGAGAGAAAAGAACTGTTGGAAGGTGAGTGATAAAACATCACTTGAGAATATGAAATGAGCGTAGAAGACAAGTAGAGAACCGACACTTGAATGGTGGGCAAAACTAGTTGATTGGAACTTGAATAAAGACTTCTCTTACACACTGGACTGTATTATACTCAGTCACATATGTTCACATTATACCATCAATTCATGACAAGCTCAGAGATGCTTATCATGAATAATAAACATCTTTAGTGGTATACAGCTGTAATGAACATTAATGAACCTAAACGAGGAAACTCTGCAATGTTGAACCGGTTACAATTAACTTAACTTGGATTGCCGGCAAGTCATTCATATACTTAATTCATTATAACATTATTAAAGCTACATAGATAATACTAAGGGCCTGTTTATATGGAGACCGATACATCGGTCAAGCGAGTTATATCGTTTAGCCGAGATGAGAGCTGTTTGTGTTTATATGATATCAGCATGACTCGTTTCATTTCGGTTGCGTGTTTATATGGAAACCGATATATCTTTGTTATCGGCCATGTCTGTTTTCAACCACTTGGTGACGCATGCGTAATTGGAAATATGTCAGCTCGGCAAAGCGATACATCGCCTGGTGAGCCTTTATATGGAAAAAAAGCGTGCTGCCTCGGCCAAGTGATATATCGGTTAGACAATATATCGCTCATCTCATATAAACACTCAACCGATATCACTGTAAAATCCATGGCCTGGAGATATATCGGCCAAGCGAGATAACTCGCCAAGCCGATATATCAGTCTCCATATAAACAGGCCCTAAAACTACTAAACAACTGGCATAAGGTAACAGATTACTGAAACTAATTCGCAGGGTTTCCATCTTCGGGTTGAGACAAAAGACGCCAGCCATGTGCTATGGGAAACCCTTCTTCTTTGTGAAGCATAAATGCCAGAACCTAGGAAATCAGAAAGAGAATACAAGGAGCAGTAATTAAGACACGTCATAAATTGTACAGCATATGGTTCACGAACAATGTAAAGATATAAATAGTCGTATTCTTGAATGTGCCATTACCTCAAAAGCTAAAACGAATTGATTGAATCCATATCGTGTCTGGGCGGTCTTAAGATTTCGAATAAATGGTACTGACAAAACCAAAATTTATCAGATTTTGTTGAAGATGGCCACTCTATAAAAAGCAATAGATATACTTAGAGGGGAAAAGATCTGGCGTTTAGATAATAAATAAACATCTACAATGCATTGCAGATAGATAATGGTGCAAATGCTGAAAAGCATTTACCAGGTCATCACCAACAAGCCAAGTGTAATCCAAAGATTCTTTCTCTAACTTTCTATACTGGCCATTTTTAAAAAGATGAAATCGTTGTGAGAATCGCTTGCCAGTTTCAAGTTCTTTGAAATATTTCTGCAGATTGCAACAACTAATTCATTAAGCCTCCAATAAATTAGGGATAAAAAAAGCAATATAAATTGCAGCATTGGTTCCAAATTCAATTCACAGTAGTCAACAAGAAACAGTAATTTAAGAAATGTGTATTTGGTCTTATCTTGTGCATATATCTTTTAAATTATTTGTGGACCAAAGTGGTAAATACTTCCCATTTACTTTTGTATTACTTTAAGTATGATATCATCCAAATGCTATAATACCTTGATCTTGGAATTCCAAAAACGAAAAAGATATGCAAGTCCTTCTTTCGAGCGGAATTTTTGCTTGCTGGAAAACAAAACCATAATAGAAAGAATGGTATTTATATTAAATTACAAAAACAATGATGCTTAAAATGTGGCAGCAATTAGACACATGGAAAAATAGTTATTCACCTTCGCAAGGTGATTGCTGTACGAGAACAGCCACAATTCAGTCTGTTTGGACCTGTAGACTCCATGTCAAAACATTGTTTGTGGTACCATTTAGAGCATCCTGTGCAAACATTAAATTCCCCAGAAGTACTTTCAAAATTTCTCTTGCATTGCAAGTCTGCACCACAAATTGAAAATTGGCAGTTTGTTGGCACATCATATTTCTGCCGCTTTGCTGCATTTTCTGACTGCACGTAAAAAAATAAACCACTGTTCAAATCTTAATAATCTTGATAAATTGATGATGAGAAAACACAATAACTGCCTTAAGATAGTCCCTATTATCAAATTATTACGTGATTCTTACTGCATGAATGGTGTACATGACGTAACCCATTCTGCATATTTCATATTATGTAGATAACAGTTTGACAATATTCAAACAATAACAACAAAACAATAACTTACTTCTTTTGGGTGATCTTGTCCACTTTGACCACAAGACGTTGTTGGTGGATTATCTTCCTTCTCTGTTTCAACAGGATCTAGCAAAGAAGGATATCTTGATTTTCCATTTCAACTTATTACGTTATTATGACATAATATCTTGCAAATTATATGACACAAAATAAAACATTTTTCTCTTTTGTCAAGAATTTGTCCACATCAAAAACCTTAATTACCTTGTTCTTCTACATCACTGTCATCTATTAAATCTCCTCTACAAGATTTGACGAAATTAATGAATGCCCCAAGTACGACTTCAAGTTCTTCAATGGGCATCGAGTGGGAGCCTGGTTTTCTCTCATTTGGAGAACGAAACTGCCAACATTCAGGCCACCATGGGGGCATTCTGTCAATCTTCCATCTGTTCTTCTTTGACATATCTAGCACAATGAAATGAATGGTTAAATGCTCTCTTCCTGAACTGAACTGATTGTAAAGACTTTTGGATGCAATATGATAAAAGATTGAAAAACAAACTCACCAGCTCCAGTAATAATTTGTGTCAGCAGCTTCCTTTTCTCATCAAAGCCAAATAACAATATGTTTTTATCGAGCACCAGATCAACAAGGTAATCATCGATTTCTAGTGATGTTGAAGTACCAGTCAGTTTATATACAAAAGCAGCATTAGTCAAATAAAATATTTTATGCGTGTCATATACCTTGACTACATTCTGCTTCACTTGTGTCTTGCATAATATTTGACTTGGCAAAACCCTCCATTACTACCTCATAAAAATTTTTTTGCACAGTCTCATTCTGGCCAAATTCTTCAAATTCCCTTGGTCCTACAAAGAAATATCATGAATTAATATCTTAGATTGACATTTGCCACTATGTGCATTATCCTTTTAAAGGCAGGGGTAGTGAAACTCAACTGCATGACATACTTAGTTTCTTAAAAATAAAACTAACTAACCTGAATATTTTACAACCAGATCTCCATCTTTTGTTGTTGTCATGGTTAAAGCCACTGTTGGAGTGTGTGTTCTGTCATACCAATTTTTGAGCTGCAAAATACAAAATAAGAAAACATTTATCATGTACCGAGCACCCAGGCTAGAAAACTAGCCCAGTTATGTCTCATTTGTGCATCAATATAAACAAGGTTTGATAATTTTGTGCTTGCACTTAATTGGCACTACAAACTTTCCACAAATGCTAGAATAAACGTGTTTCAAAATTGCAGGGCATCAATGCCCACAGATCAAATGCACATGCTTGCATCCAACAGATTGATAAGGGCTATTTGCCAGACTGGAAAGTATGTACTGTGTGCAGAATATCTTGTGTGTGTGAACAAACTGCCAGTGAACAAACTGCAATTGCCAGTCAAGCGCGCAAAATTGAAAAATGTATTGTCAAACGCTACCACCGTTGTGGAGGGGCTGCAATGGTGGTAGTGTCTTTAAGCACGCAAAATTCATGGTGAAAAACTATCTTCCATGCGCAGGAAACAAACTTGGCTATTTGCAGCATCTATGCTAGCCAACATGTTTTCCAACCTAAACAAAGGTAGAGGAGGGTAGATGCAAATGATAAACTCTAGATAATAGATAAAAGCATAGAATAAAAAAAATGTCCTGATCCAGTCATCGATGCCACTTTTGTAACGGTCCATCCACATCATTTGTCATCAGCAATGATTCTAGTTGGGCTGTATAAAATAATGTTAATGGTTAGTATCTCATAAAGCATTATACCTATATTATTTGTGTCTTAGAAAGTGTTAAAGCTGGCTCGGAATTGTGTGATGGCATAATGTTTGTTAAATAAGAAGGTTAGTACAAATATATGACATACATTTCTTTCCAAAGAGGCTAGTTGTTTCTTGTTTATCTTGTTTCTCTCCTTGGTGCGTTTCTCATAGCCTTTTCCTCGCTCTGTATTATGAGATGAAGGTAATGAAGCATAATCTTCAACACTGCTTGAAGCCATCACAAGAAACTATTTAGTAAAATATAATACACAAAAATTATGACTGTTGATCGTCAAGCTCTTGGAACTCTATAGAAGGTAGATAGCACAAAACAAACAAGTGTATGTTTGTTATATGTTTATGTAAGAATCACATCGGCGTCGTGGAGATTGCTTAGGCCATTGTTGATGTTGCAGCGCGCAAAACCTCACTCCCAAGTTAACAGCCTCGTATGATGCTGGACAATGACAATAAAAAGTTGGTAGGTAAAGTTCCATAAATTGGAACCATTCATAGCTCCACGTTCAGTATTGTTTTGTTGTTGAAAGAGAAATAGCGTTTAATCACCTATAAAAGGAAATGGATTTACAGTCAGAATGTAGTAGTTGCAGTGCAGGCAGTTTTTCAAGCTTAGACGCTTCAGATTATGAAGAACAAGTAGATGAAGATGTTCATCTTGATGCGGTAAGAGATCCTTGTCTCCAGCACCTCCATAAGCATAAGGAAAACAACACGGACGCTTTTGGCGATGAACTTTTACCTTATCAAGATGAACCCCTTGCTGATGAGGAATGGGTGAATGAGTATCGGGAAAGAAAAAATGGGGTTGTAGAGCAGGATGCAAGAATGGAACGTCCCCTCCGTAGGCAAGAATATGAACAAGAACGTAATTGGTAAATGCAACAAAGCAACACATTTTTCTTGTTCTAGGCCTCTCTTTCAATTCACATCTTTTGTCTCAGTGTACAATTTACTTTGTTATGTATAGGTGTAAATGTGGAAACTGCAGCGTAGATAATCTTGTCAACTCTAGGGAATGCTTTTGTTGTGCAGAAATTGAAGGTTGCGTAAGTGAACATCACAGTGATAGAGTTGTGACAGAAGTCAATGAGCCTCCAAAATGCATAACTGAACACCCTGGCTTCAGACCCATTTGCCTTGAGCCATGGGTTTTAAGGCTTTCAGCACAAAAAATTCGAACTCGCCAAAATCAATGTTATCAACAGGGGAATAATGAAAATGCGTAAGTGCACACTATCTTCTTTTGTATGACATGGAAACAAATCCATAATCCTCAAACCACTTGAAAGTGTGACACTTTGATTAATTAAATGTAACTTCTAAGTTTCCTTAGATGTGTTGCATATCGTGATTTCACTCGACTTGTCCATGGTTTCCTGGGAAGAAAAAGAATTCCGTTACCAGCATGTGTTTATGAGAAAATCAGAAAAAGGTTCCCTTCTGATACCCTAGCTGGGTATCAAGATGAGGATACCAGTGAACCAGAAGATTTGTAAATATTAATGAATAGGTAGCAAAGGAGAGAGGATCACGTTTTGTTCTGTTGCTATAGATTTTTTGGACAATTGTATTGCTTGTGACCCTTGCGTGGATTACCACATGTTCTACACTTTGGAGCAGCTCGTTTGGTTGTATTTGCCAATTCAGTTTCTGTTGATACTAAAGGAAAGATATTTACATTTCATGACATAGGAATAATTTATATTCAACAATTTATATATATATATTTAGAAACATATACTAACCGGGTAGTGGTGTAGGTGGAACCTCCTTTGTCGTCTTGGCTTTTCTCTCAGCATATTTGCTAATAGCAGCCTCCTTGGAGGAGACATCTCTTCTAACTCAGATCTGTTCTGTGACAACAGACCACCAGTCATTGCTTCGCACACAGTGTCGTATAAACTTTGTATGTAATCTATATTAAGGAAAGTATACAAAATTTTAATTAATGATTCAGCAGTCTATTCCATAAAGCTGACTTCAATTAATGCCGTAGCCCTACTATTGATTTCTGAAAACTAATAGTAAGGCCGCTTCTTTCAGCTCCGGTGACTCAAAAACATAAAAAAATGCCTGTAGTTTTGCAATAAATTTACCCTGCTCTGACAAAAGAAACAACACTTTTGAAAGATTCCATTTAACTCTATCGGAGGCCACTTCATTCATTTTGAAGCGTCCTTTTTTTTTAACAATTTTTCACTCGAATTGTCACTGTGAGGTCTGACTTGAAAATGCTGCTATTGGATTCTCAAAACGAATAGTGAAGTTGTTTTACAATCTTACGACACAATAGTTGCAATGTCACCAACGATGGGGCAGATGACAAAATGTTCAATTGTTTTCCTTCATATGCTATTGAGATTGCCAGACTAATAGCGTGGCCGGAAACGTGGATGGGCCATATTGAATTGCAAAGGAATGTCAGCGGTTCATTTTATGGGAGTAATGAATAATGACATGTCACATAACCCAGATCAAGTAAACATAGGCAATGGGAATGGGACCATGGCTATAAATAAGACCTGTCGTTTGACATTTTGTTTGCTGTCATTTGGTACCTTTTTTCAAATTGTTTTTCCCGAAAATAATTAGAAAGAATTATGGGAAAAACCACTATTAGACTAATAACATTAATAGTGCTCCCCGCCGCCACTGAAGTCAGGTATAATATTCAAGGTATGATGCTCTCTGTTCGATATGAATAGATAAATCAATTAATGCACCTTGCTTGAAAAGCAGACTGAATAAATAAAGGCTGAATAATATCTCTACATTGACTACCACTAAATGTTTTCTTAACGAATCACTTACAGTATTCTAAACCTGTAGGTACTTAATTCTTCCACATTGTCACTTAATGATGTTCCTTATCAGGCAGATGTGTTGTCGTAAACTCAGTGTGCCAGGCACAGACGGCAATGATTTCACAACCATTACACTACAAGATTTTCAAATTTAGTGGGAAGCATACATTGCATCCATCACTGATAGAATCCTCCATCACAATGGACAAAACAAGCTAAGATGGCTCTTACCACACAAGCAAACATTATTAATGCATTTTAATAATCTATATGTCCATAAATATGTCTTTGTTATCTTACTTGAATATTGAGCGTCTTGCATGATAAGTTGTGATAGTTTCCCGTTGTAAATATCTCTTTAGCCAGAACCTCATGGTGTATGGTGTCTCCTCATTCATTTACTGTGGAACTTCTTGACAAAGTATTTCTGTTTTTTTTAGTCAACAACATTCTAATTGTATATACCATTGACACTTGATTACATTTTCAATAAATAGACACTGTATTACATGAACTGTACTACCATCTTACAATGTGTCTTATATCATAAAGAGCTTGGCCATACAATAAACATGCAATCCCAGAAACTTATTGAATGCTCATAACAATTACAACATAATAGCAACTTGAAGTTACAAGCTTTTTTAAAAGAAACCTACATGTATAACTTAGAAAACTTAAGGAACGTTTACAACTAAAGGCCAAATCACTAAGGCATCTTTTCATTTTGTCCGCACAATTTAAAATTAGGAAGCCGGTTCCAAACTTTTACAACTACAAAATGGTCAAAGGATCTCAAAATAACAAACTTAAACAACTAGGCCCTTAGCTAGGTTCCTTATAAAAAGAAGCGTGTATTCTCATCGCAATTGTAATTTGTAATTCTAATAGTTATCGCATAATTCCAAGTTTTGTTGCTCTTGAAAACTACAATCACAATACGATCAATGCAACACCATGTAATGTCCTGGAGCTAATACTATTATCATCAGATTTTCACGGCAATTTCGGCGTCCTAGTAACAACAATAGCGGCGCGAAGTTTAAAATTTTTCTTGCGTCATAGAGGACATAGCGTGCATAAAAATTTTTTTAAACCCACCACAAGAAAAACAACAATTTACGTAAGTACATGTATTTTTATTGTTGCTTTTACTTTCACATAAAAATACAGGCTATTTATAACTAAACAGCTTTAAAAAAGCTCAAAGTGCTATATTTTATGTCACAATTGCTATTGCAGTGGATATTATCACAATAACAATTTTATTCTTAACAGGTTCACTTGAAATAGATAATTTTTGCTACTACTGCTACCGTAAGTTCGTGTATTCAGTTCTGCGTTTTCTCCCTGCCTTTAGTCTCTCCTCTTCATTGTAAGAAAGATAGTTATTATTCATTATCTGCAGAAAATGAAACTGTGTCCTATTAATGCATTAAAAGTATGTATTATTGTAACATCAACAGAACTGTACAGGCAAATTCAAACAACCGATACCCTATTAACTCACCTTTCATTGAATGACAATATATTTATATATAGTGTAAACATGGATACTGAAAATGAAATTGCCATGACTGACAATGCTGAAGCGGTTGAGACCGACGATGCTGAAACGGTGGAGCCTGAAGTTGCCAACACTGTTGCAAAGGAACCCACAGTGGTTTATTGTGGCGAAGAAACCAAGGTAACATTGAAAAATACTTTCATCCATAAATTGATAAATCTAAATAAATGTTATGCATAGATTATGAAACTGCTTTACAAGGAAAACAATTGTATCCTATGCAAGTCACTGTTTTTAATATATTGTTCTCATATTAATCCTAGCTAATCGACTTTAGTGATATTGCATCACTAAAAAGGCAATGTGCCTTCAAATTCAACGCCATTAAAAGAGGCACAAAATTCCATTTCGTCAGCACAGAAGGCAGGCATTTGACTAAGGAAGAAATAGCGTAAGTTGCAATGCAAAATTCCCATCTCATCTGTGAAACATACCAATAAATAATATAATATACAATAATTAATGGAGGCTTCATCCCATATGAAGAGAGTAATAATATATTAATATATATTTAACAAAGGATGAAATAGCGTAAGTTGCGAAGCAAAATTCCCATCTCATCTGTGTGTATAACATATTGCTTACATTTAACTCCTTCTGTAACAATGTGTTCTTCTCTACAGGACATCTGATCAAATAAATATAAAAATTTTAACAAAAATAACCTTCAAAAAACAAGAAAAATGGGAAAAAAAAGACAAGAAAAGAGACTGCAAGCCCACACCAGGTGCATGTGGGCAGAAGTGCCCACAACAGAAATTTTATCCTTGGTGAGGGGCAGGCAGGGACGGTTGTAAAAAGTAGTTGTTAAATCATGTTAGTGTTTGTCTTTTGTTGGTTTTGTTTCAATGTTATTTGTTTGTTTCCTTAAATTGTTAAATTGTCTGTTAGATTTTGTTATCAGTGTCTATTAGTAAATTGTCTAGAAACAATAGTTATCAGTCATAAATAATAATAATATTGTGGAAAATTATAACAAGACTATTACCTTTCAAAAACCATGCATTTCGCCAACAAATATTTATCACCAACAGTACCTTTAAACTCTTCTTTCACATGCTGGGACACAAACCCTAAAAATTTGCAAGAAATGTATTTCAAAAACCCGTCTTTATAAATGAACTAGATGTGGCCTTTCGGATGCATAATGATCTCCTATAATTCAATATACTTACCCGAAGAACAGTGAAAAATTGCCTCCATTGACATCGCACTACACAGATCCCATACGAAGACAGTAGCACAGAGAGTACCTAAAATTCACGAATAATACATGTAATAAAACGTAAGTAGCACAGAATCGTATCTCATTTTCCAATGCGAACAATGTATCTTATCTCTAGCATCCGTTTTTCTCAAATGTGGCCTATTCTCAAGGGATTCGTGGTCAAATACTATATTTGCTATACTATATAAGTCTTATACGCTAGAAAAATGAATCAAAACCTTCACAGAAAGGCCACAGACTATTTTAAAGATGTAAACTGAAAGATCGCAATGATATAATACGATCTGGAAAACCTACTTACCATCGCCAGTGACCCACTCACAGAACAGAAAAGATGAAAGGAAGGACGCATTGCCAGTATGTTCTTTGTTCAGTTGAGTTCTCTTGGGTTGGGTTGATTGTTAGCCAATCCAGCTCAATCAAATAATTACGTCAAAACGAGACTGCATAACAATGGAATTTGTTGTGTGATTTTGATTTATGCTATGTTTCGTCAACGTAGCAATTTCTCATGCTGGTGGTTGTGCTGTCCGAATATTCGTTTCCAATATCTTGGATCGCAACGGAACTTGATGCTGAAATAAGAGAAAGTAAAGCTGAGAGAAACATTCATTTTGCCGCAGCTCAGGAGTAGGTAGAGTTTATTTTTAGTTTCACCCCATTCAAGTTCCCATATAATTGCTTAGGCCAATTGTATTTCACTCATTGTTAACATATAGTTTCTTCAGGCCAAAATTAACAACTCCGCTTATGTTTCATGGCTCTTTATATTTAATGATTTGGGAAAGAGTGTTTAATGCTGTACCCACATGTTCCAGTGGCTTTAATTTTGTTATAATATTTTCGTTGACGATTCTTTTCACCTTGTGGCTGCCTTCTTTGCCTTACCAGCCAAGCCTTATACTCATATGAAACTCCTTTCACCATGCAATTCCCATCCCATTGATGATGATCATGAAGTACTTTTGCATCCGTTATCCAAGGTGTCCCGTGCTTATCCTTATGTTCTATATGATTGAAACTAATGTAAAACCAATCCCAGCCGTGGAAATCTTTGTACTTCATTTAATTTGATAAAGCTTTTTCATGGCAATTACATTAAATGATCTGTTTTGTCTGTAATGTCATACTCAACAATATTGATTTCTTTATTTGTTTTCATATTCAGATACATTGAATCAAAATCAAAGGAAAATTAAACTCCACAGATTCTCTCTTTCTTTAAGATTATTTCTGAACTTCCTTTTTAGATGTGATGCTCTCTGTGACCTATATTCAGGCAGATCCATAAATTTCCCCACCTTTTGTATCCTATTGTTTACCAAGTGGTGATTGCTATCCTATAATAACCAAACCAGCAAACAGCACATGGTGTAAAGCAGCGTTTTTCAAATTCCTCATTTATATTTATTCATCCACGTTAAATGGACCCTCTTAATCATGTGAAGGAAAGGAAACTATTGTTACTTGAGTCAAACTTACTTTTTGCTACGAGGGTTTTTAATATATTCTTAATACTACGTTACAATACAGTGAAGAAAGTCCCAATTGTTATTCCAGTTAAACAAAGTCGCTAATTATGAAAGAGCAAATTTCAATAACAACATATTCAGCTCACAAGGGCTATTTTATCCAAATCTAATTCTTTATTAACCTTGATAGTATTATACCAACATTCTAAATAGAATATAATTTGTCTCTTTCACTTTGTAGATCTACTGATGTACATCATTGCACAAATGCAAGTATTGGAGACTTCTTACCTATTGCTTTATCAAAATTCAATGCATCACTGTCATCTTATCATGTAAACTTTGACGTTGCATCTTATCTACTATACCATCAGTACGAGGCTTATCTCATAAGAACGAGGATTTTCAAATGAAAACGAGGCTGGTCGCTAAAACTAATTTCCATGCATGTTAAACACTACAATCGTGACAATAGATAGACAAGGGAGCAAGAGCGAGCCAAACCACTGTATGTGGGGTCGGAAGAGGCATGAGCGTTAGCGAATGCAGCGCACGAAGTGCGCCAACCACATTAAACGTTTGTTGCTTGAGGGGCTCTGGGAAGCGAGTGTATACGAGCGCCCCCCGGCTAGTCTTATATATACACTTAGTGAGCATAAGTTACGCACCACCCGATAAAAAATGGCGTCTAAAAGTGGCCCGAGGCCTAAGCAAGAAAATTTACATAACAATATGTAAATACCAAACGGGTTTCAATTGCGAATTTCTTTAGCCGAAATATACTCAAAATTTCATAAATTTTCAAATGAAAACATTATTTAAACTATATCATATTGTTTTATAATAATATTTAAAGAAAACTGCGAAGGTGTCTCTTGAAAAATTTTCACAAAAATTTATCGAAGTGGAGAAATTAAAACGCCAATAATTATCATTTCTTTCACTGAAAACCACGCAAATTCTCTCTCATTTAAAAGAGAATGTTTTGAAATTTTGAAAAATGTAAATATTTTTCATGTAACTGTCTTGACCTGTTATAATTTTCAGTTTCAGTCTTTGTTTACCACTAGGGAAGCACATGTTTTTTTTTCAAATTTCAGAGTGGGTTTTAAAAAATAATTTTTTTTTTAACTTCAAAAAGTATGAAGCCCTTGAAAATTATATCAAATTATAGTATTTGAAACAAATTATAGGAATATCCATGTCGGATTTTTTGTTATGGCGCTTAACCTTCTTTTTTTTACTCTGAAAAAAAAATTACGGAAAAATAGGTTTTATCAAATCACATTCCTAAAATGATAAACAAAGACTAAAACTGAAAATTATAAAAGGTCAAGACAGTTACATGAAAAATTTTTACATTTTTCAAAATTTCAAAACATTCTCTTTTAAATGAGAGAGAATTTGCGTGGTTTTCAGTGAAAGAAATGATAATTATTGGCGTTTTAATTTCTCCACTTCGATAAATTTTTGTGAAAATTTTTCAAGAGACACCTTCGCAGTTTTCTTTAAATATTATTATAAAACAATATGATATAGTTTAAATAATGTTTTCATTTGAAAATTTATGAAATTTTGAGTATATTTCGGCTAAAGAAATTCGCAATTGAAACCCGTTTGGTATTTATATATTGTTATGTAAATTTTCTTGCTTAGGCCTCGGGCCACTTTTAGACGCCATTTTTTATCGGGTGGTGCGTAACTTATGCTCACTAAGTGTATATTCTATGATGTCACATGATGGTGACGAAACTCTCCCTAAAACAATAGATTTGACCCAAAAGAATAGGTCGAACGTTCCAAAACAATGGGCCGAAACGGCAAATCGTTGATCAATAAGGCTTTTTTGAATTTGATTGTGAAGAAAATCTCCTTCAAAAGAGACAGAACATCTTTATAAGAAGCAAAAGAGAGCAGAAAAGACTGCTGCACAAATTCAACAATTGCGATCAAATCCTTGTTTTCAAAGAGAACAAAAGGTTAAAAAAAGACTTTAGTATGCCGAAAGGCTTGAATCTGAGGGAACTTGTGTAAAACGCAAGGCTGTTCCTAAGAGTAAAAATTTTAAAGATGAATTTTCATATTATGAAACCACTGAAAAAAAGGAGAATCTCTCAAAAAGATGGAAATCCTATCTGCTTTCTACAGCCTCATTTCCTAAAACGAAAAATGTTAGTTGTTTGAATATACTGACTGAGCTTATTGCGTCTTTCAAGAAAAGCATACAAATTGGACCAGAATATATATGCACCTGCTGTGAGCAATTGTGGTATAGGTCATCAGTTTTATACTCTATTGCAAGTAGATATGATTTGTGTGATAAAAAGATCACTCAAATATGTCTGAATGGAATAAACAGTGCTTTAAAATGTGAATGGCTTTGTGGAGCATGCCACCAGTCTCTTCTAAAGGGTAAAATGCCATCTTGCTCAAAGGCAAATTTAGAGAGATTTCGTCACAAACCGGATTGTTTGAACTTAACTCCATTACAGGAAAGACTTATTTCATCTCGTATCCCTTTCATGCAAATAAGAGAATTGCCAAGAGGTGGACAATTATGTATATATGGAGGTGTTGTTAATGTACCTGCTGATGTTTCCTCCAGTGCAAACAAATTGCCAAGAATTATATCTGAATCACAGACAATATATGTTAAACTCAAACGAAAGCTCTCATTTAAACATTATTATAGCTATGAGAGTGTCAGACCAAACAGAGTCTTAGCTGCAGCACAGTAT
Source organism: Sanderia malayensis (assembly GCA_013076295.1). Taxonomy (NCBI): domain Eukaryota; kingdom Metazoa; phylum Cnidaria; class Scyphozoa; order Semaeostomeae; family Pelagiidae; genus Sanderia; species Sanderia malayensis. Next base: position 82,582 of record RQOL01000796.1, on the reverse strand, counting down.
CTTACTCAAAACAGCTCCTTGTTTAGAAGTGAAGGAGTCGCAGTAGATGATGAATGGCTGAATAAAGTTGAAACTGACAGGTCACAATGGTCTAAATTTTCTTCTTGCAACAGTCAAGATAAAAGAGAAGATACAGAAAGTGAAAATAATTTTGATAAAGAAAATCAGGAAGAAGTGGAGGATGTTGATGAATATGATGGGTGGAAGAAAAAGAGAAGAAAAAGAAAAAGAGCCATCGGGTGTTACTGACACTCTTACAGGAGCCTGACTCCACACAAGCCATTGATTTTATTATCAATGTTGCACCAGGTGAAGGTAATCAGCCATTGGGAATATTTTTAGACAAGGACTCTGAATATCTAAGCTTCCCTACTATTTACTGTGGAATGCGCAGATCAAAGTCTTTTATTTCAAAAGTACATTACAGCACAATTTGTAAATGGGAGCTCCGGAATAGCGACAGGAGAGTTGCTAGATTCATTCCAAATATTTAGAATCCAAATATGAAGCTAAAGAAGTTACAGATCAATAGAATACAAGATACTGCTCAAATTTCACTGCGCAAATGTAAAATGAAGGGCCAAAAGTACACCGCAGGTGAAATAAAAAATAATGCATTTGTCAGAAATTTCATCAATCTTGATGAAGGCTACCTGGTTTTGGAAAGTTTGAGAGGGTCACCACCATATTTTCAGAAATGTCAGAAGGACCTTTTTGCTATGATCAGACAACTTGGATATCAAACATGGTTTGCATCATTCTCTGCAGCAGAAACTAAGTGGTTGCATTTACTGAAATAGATAATCATTCATATACTGATACAGAAATAAGAGATATGTCTTGGTTGAAAAAATGTGAACTTATTCAAAAGGATCCAGTCACATGTGCAAGAAACTTTGAGCATATGGTTCAGAATCCCATTCACAACTTCTTGAAAAGTAAGGAAATGCCTTTGGGTGAAGTCATTGACTACTTTTATAGAGTTGAGTTTCAGCAACGTGGATCACCGCATATACATGGCTTGTTTTGGATAAAAAATGCTCCACAGTATGGGAACAGACAATATGGCAACAAGTTTCGTAGATAAATATGTTACCTGTGCTGAGAAAATTAATTTTAAAAATAGTTCAGAGCTTATAAATTTGCAAACCCATAAGCATTCTAAAACTTGAAAAAAGAAAAATCAGAGAATATGTAGGTTCAATTTTCCTCAACCTCCCATGCCAAAGACAGTTATTTTGAAGCCACTTGACAGTGTGGCTTTTCAGGCAAGTGAACTGGAAAATATAAAGACAAATTACCACAATATCCAAATGTTGCTCAATGAAATGAAGCATGGCCACGAAATGACATTTGATGAGTTCTTGAAAGTATTAGAAGTGGATGAAAACAATGACATTTTGTCAATAAGATATTCTTTGAAGAGACAAACTCTTTTCTTAAAAAGAACCCCAAAAGAAATCAGAATAAACAATTACAATCATAACCTCCTTGCAGCCTGGCAAGCAAGCCTTGATCTTCAGTATGTTCTAGATCCATATTCTTGTGCTGTGTACATTTTATCGTAAATCACAAAGGGGCAGAGAGGAATGAGTAAGCTTCTAGAGGAAGCCAGTCTTGAAGCACATAAAACACATGGTGAAAATATTCCAAAACAGATAAGATATATTGGAAATGCGTTCTTGAATGCAATTGAGATTAGTGCTCAAGAAGCAGTGTACCTGGTTATGCAAATGCCATTAAAAAGATCATCTCGTGCTATACAGTTTATCAACACAGCTCCTGCTAATGAAAGATGTTTCTTAATAAAAAGCAGTGAAAAAATAAATGATTTGGCAGATTCTTCAACAGACGTAGAATCTAATATATATATTCTACGGAGTCACGTGATGACGCATTTTCCTTGCCAAAAACAATAGATTCGACCCGAAACAATAGGTCGAACGCCCCAAAACAATGGGCCGAAACGGCGAACCGTGTGATCCCAAAGGCTTTTTTGTATGTGGGTATATGGCAATGAAATACACACTGAATGTTTAGTTTCCTAATTTAACCAGGGTAATGGATTTTGTTTTTCTATTTTCTCCTGAACTTTTGAATTATTCCACTAATTATTCTGCTAATTGTGCTATCACGAAAAAACTACGGTTTACGGTGGCGAAAATTCCGAATTCGCGTTGCGAACTCCATTTTCGAACCACGTATTCGCTGTTCACGTGACCCGTTTCGCCTTTTGCTGTAATTTGATTGGCTCTTTTTGCCCGACCCACGTGGTAGGCCTAATGTAAACAAGCCCCAAGTTTTAATCAACAAATTATTATCAGGCGAGCGCAGCGAGCTAACCCATTGTAAGTGGGGTTGAAAGGGGCATGGGCGTCAGCGAATGCAGCGCACGAAGTGCGCCAACCACAGGCGAGCGCAGCGAGCTAGCCTATTGTGCGTGGGGTTCAAAGAGGCATGAGCGTAAGCGAATGCAGCGCACGAAGTGCGCCAACCACATTAAGTTTTTTTCACTTGCCCCCCTCCGGGAAGCGAGCGAACGCGAGCGCCCCCGGCTAGTCAGATAATGTTATCCAACGATATCAAAAATGGCCACAACAACTGGAAGATATTTGCCTTGCTGATTTTGTTGCATGGTATGAAGCTTTGCCATCTGGAAATATGACAGCTTAAACAGAATGCAAATATGGTCTGATTATCTGCCACATAATGACTCATTTGAAAATCACGATGATGATACAGTCATAGAGGATGACATAGTGTCCAGTTCTAAAACATACAAACTACCAGGTAAACTGGAACTAGTGAAAAGGAGCAAGGCAAAAGTGTTACGTTCTATTAGATACGATAAGAACAAAGATCCCGAAAATCATTATAGAGAGAGGTTGATGCTCTATATGCCATGGAGGAATGAAACCTGTGACATACTGCAAGACTCTCAGACGTTTGAAGAAAATTTTCCAAAAAACAAAAGAATTATTGACAAAAACTGTAGGCAGTATGAAACTGATAGTGCTGCTTTTGAGTATCTCTTTGAGGATGCTTCATATGATGTCTTTAATGAGCCTAAAATTGTTGCACCTGGTGCCCAGCATATTGATGACGATGATTTCCAAAGAGGAACACAAGCAAGCAAACTATATGGATGTTTTGACCAAGGACCGTCAGCCAACTTAAAATATGACTTACTTGATGATACAGGCATTTATCCAAGGACCTTAAGTGCCAACACAGTTGAAAATGTTGCAATTAATGATTTGCAATTCAGACAAAAAATGCAGTTACTAAATAGGGAGCAGATGCAATTTTTCTATCATGTCTTATACGAAGTTAAATTGCAAAGAGAGCCACTTACAATATTTCTCCGTGGTGCTGCACGAGTTGGAAAGAGTTTTGTTTTCAACACACTGTACCAAGCAGTAACCAGATATTTCAACCAGTTATCTGGTGAAAACCCAGATGATGTTAGAGCTTTGAAAGTTGCACCCACTGGCAAGGCTGCTTTCAATATATATGGAAACACAATTCATTCTGCCTTCAATATTCCTGCATCTCAAGGTTTCAATTACATACCCCTTGATAATGATAGGCTTAATTCAATCAGAAAACAGTACAAAACTCTTAAGATTATTTTCATTGATGAAATATCAATGGTTGGAGGCAGATTGTTTAATTTTTTAAACCAACGTCTGCAACAGATTATGGGAACACAAAGTCCATTTGGTGACTTAAGTATAATAGCAGTAGGCGATTTGTTTCAACTTCAACCTGTTTTTGACAAATGGATATTTGAGGGGTCTCCTTCAGAATATTCCACTTTTGCGACTAATATTTGGCAAGATCATTTTCAATTTTCTGAGTTGAAGACAATAATGAGGCAGAAAGGTGACAAAAACTTTGCATTACTATTAAATCGCTTAAGAGAAGGTAATCGTACAAGTAAAGACATCAGCCTCTTGAAAACAAGAATTATTTCCAAAGGCACATCTTCAATTGCTCATATATCAGGCAACACACATTTATTTCTCACAAATGCTTTGGTTAATTCATTCAATGATGTGGATTTCCAAAGTTCAAACAAAGATAAAACAATTGTAAAAGCCATTGATTTAGTGGTGGGTGATTTAAAAGATGATGTGAAAGAACAGTTGACACAAAAGATTCCAAATGACCCAACAAAAACCATGGGTTTACATTCAAACTTACCCATAGTTGTCAGTGAAAAGTATGATTTAACTTGCAACATTGACACTACATATGGTCTGACAAATGGTGCAGAGTGCACTGTTATGAAAATTGATTATAGAATTTCAAATTCCAGTAGGCCCAGTATTATCTGGGTCAGTTTTGCAGAGCAAAGGATTGGATTGATTCAAAGGTCAGAGTATAGATCACTGAGAACATCAGAAACAGATAATCAATGGACACCAATTTTGGAAGTTAACAAACAATTTGTAATGAACAGGGCTTCCCACTATAAGTTCATACGCCGTCAATTCCCACTGAGGCAGTCAGCAGCCACAACTGTTCACAGTGATACATTAAAAGATCAGTGTCAGGGTGATACATTAAAAGATGTTGTTGTAAGTTTTGTTTCGACACCCAGGGACCACATACACTATGTTGGACTTAGTAGAGTTGAAAATATGAATGGATTACATATTGAAACTCTAAATGAACAAAAAATTACTGTTAGTAAAAAGGTTATAGATGAAATGAAGCGTTTGAGAGACTTTTCAAAATATACAACCAGTGTTCCATTCTTATGCAATCTCTCCGCATCACTAAAGGTCTTGTTTGACAATGTCAGATCATTCCCATTTCACAAAAATGATATTTTGCATCATTTCAATGTGACTTCAGCTGACATCAATTTTTTTGTAGAAACTAATTTCTCTATGAGACATAGCTACCAAGAATTTGATATTCCAGGCTTTAAACAACACAGAAATGATTATATTTCTTCAAATTTTAAGTGTGTCTATGGAACTGCAGTTTATGTTATCTCCTCCTTAGATTCTAGGGTAACAGTACTGTCACAGAATCACAATAAAATCGAAATTACTGTTGTAGTTGTCAATGAGCCAGTTAAAAATTTGCATTCAATCGCCCTTTACAGATTGCCAAGTAAAGTTCCATTCAGGAATTTACTGCAAACTTTGCAGTTTCTTCGTGAAAATGTTGCACAAAATCAACCTACCATTATAATGGGTGGTTTTAATGTAGATCTTTCAGGTGAATCTTCTGAAAATACAATACTTTTGTCTATGATGAAAAATCTGGGATATACACAGTTAATTACAGAGCCCACAACAAATTACAGCTCCATGTTAGATCATGCTTACACTAACATCCAAGACAGAGTTAGTCAAGTTGGAGTCCTGGAGTCATACTTTTCCGATCACAAACCTATTTATCTTTGTATAAAATAATGAATGTTTTGTTTCACAAGCTGGTCCCTTTGCATTTCTTGAAAGTTATTTACTTATTCCACCATCTCTTTTTAGACAACATGAGTGAAAAAGAATTACTCGGATATATATGGTGTGTTTTTCCCGCCATAAATCAAATGCTTAAATTTTCGTATACTTTGTGCTTTTTCAACACAAGGTTGCATATTTTGGCATCCAAATTTTCACACTGCGGATTTTTAGTGCCTCGAATTTTCAAAACCTCAGATTTTTACGTGCATTATTAATATTTGTGTTTTATGTGCATTATAATGATTTTTGCTCGAAATATTGACCATCTCATTTTTTTGCATCCTCAAATTGTGGTCACTTTCAATTTTTTGCATTCTCGAATTGTGGTCACTGTCATTTTTTCGCATGCTCGAATTATGGTCACTTTCCTCCCTCTGTTCCCTGTGTTGAGACACGGACATCCCCTTTTGCTTTCCCGCCAAAATGAGATATGAAAAGTTTTCACTGTTTCACGAGGCATCTAAAAATGGCGGAAGGTGATGGGCACAAGGTGGATGAAAAATGCAATACATCAGTTTGAGGTACAAGGTCCAAAGTATAAGCTCCAGTGCAGTCAATGTCCATTGTGAAATAGAAAGTGCAGTGTCTCTTAATATATTCCTTCTGCTCATAATAAGATGAGACCACCAGACCACGACGAGACTGACTGACTGACTAACATTGTTGTTGTTCAGCTTCCTTCGGCTCCATTTTGCAGACATGATACAGAGCACAATGACGGGGACATCAGGTTTGTAATTCTTTCTGTAATTCTTTCTTTCTTTATTCTGTTATTATATAACGTTGCAAATTATCAATTCTTTACGTTGATCTTTACAACAAAAGAACTTAGGCCCATAGAACAGTTCTATGTAAATCAATAAACAGGCTTACAAAACATGAAATGGGATAAAAGCGTTCCAAAACAAAACCTTACCAACAACATAATATAGATAATACAGTCTACGTGATGGGTTTTACGAAAGGATCCCAAAACCTTACCAATATGATGAACTTAACTTTTACAGTTAGTGCAGAGCCATGTAACATCTTTCTTCTGAAATACATCAGGGGGAGTCCTCTCACACATTCTGTGATACCATTGGTTACAGCTGCAACACTCTGCCATTTGCCTGTTAAAATAACAATAATCACAAAGTAGATAAATTAGCACTAAATACAGATGAAATAGCCCTTATCTAAAATTCGCTGTTGAACTTCATAAATTTCTTGCCTGCTAGATTTTCTGTTATCTGATTACACCCAACACATACGGCAGTTGCAATACAAGTCAAGGTTGAATTCCTTTCCTTTACACATTCTGCCTTTTTCAGCCAGAGGAAAATTATCAAGTTTGTCTTCAGCCAAAGCACGTAAAAGGTGCTATCTCATTACTTTGTGGTCAAATGTTACTTCCACTGGATATGTGTTCAGAGTTATCAAATACGAAATGAAAGTGATTGCAAAAATACCACAGTCAACACTGTTTTTCTGCTGTTGTACAGGTAATACTTTGATCCTCAATGAATCCAGTTCTGTATTCAGGATGCTGCAAATTTGAAGCTTTATTTTGTCAGGTAGCTTACCATGGAATAGGCTGTCCATATAACAAACTTCACCTGGCTGACAGTTGTAGGTGCTAATGGCAACCCAATGAAAATTACCATGATGTAAGATTTGGGCAAATGGCTTATTTCTGTAAACGTTGAAATGTAAATTGGAGCCTAGCACGGGGTCCTGCAAGCCACCTGTTTCAGGAAACTGTTTTTGGAGCATTCCTTGAAAAACATGAATGACAGTGTCGTTTAACATTTTGCAGTCACCCATGCATTTCAAATCTTTTTGTGTCAAATTTGACCGTGAAAGCACGTGAAAGTTTTGTTTCAGATTCCAATTTCCTCCTCCGATGAAATTGGAATCTGTTCGGGTATTGCATAATCAGTAAACTCTTCACTGTTTATTATTTGGTTATCTGTACTTATTATACTTTCTTCAACTTTCGATTTTTTATCTGCTGATCTCTCTTCACAGACTTTTAATACTGATGCCCTTGAATATTTTTCTTTCTTTTCTCCAACTATTCCAGCAAATTTACACTTTCTTTTATGCAAACGAAGTGTCTTGGAACATATTTTGCTTTGCTTGGGCTGATAATCATCAATTAGTTCTGATCTTAGTATCATCCCTTTTTCTCGTGGCATACAATTGTAAAGTTTTTCTCTTATAATACATAATTGCTGACTCAAATCCTTCATAATGTCCGGTTTGTCTTCTATCAGGAATGTCATTCGCCTAATGTCTGCCAAGTAATCACTTATTTGTTTTCCAACACGGTGATCAACTACGGGTTCTTTCTTATTAACTTTTGGCACAGAATCTTCATGCTCGTTAGCAGAATCAGTCTCATCGGAAAGATACTCACAATCAGGAATTTCAGCAACTATAGCATCTTCTGTATGTGAACGTTCATCGTCATTTATTGCCGGACATGCATGAACAACAACTTTTTCATCCAGAGTAAGAAAGACGGAGTTTTTATAATACGAAGGAAACACTGATCATATGAACGTATGTAATCAAATCAATCCCATAATTGATATAATTCTAATGAGGGAATAAAAAAAGTGCTTTTCAAATTTAATGCTGAGATGATAACATACATTTTTGTTCTCAGAAAAATAAACACATGTGGTGTAACTTTAGGTAATTTATTTCACAGTTATTCTCAAGTAGTTACTTTGTAACGATAATTTGCTTAGTTTTATATGTAAGCTGAAGGGTAGAAGGTTCATTACATACCTCATTATCTAACTCTACAAGTGCTGGAGAGTTGTGCATAGCAAGCAAACCCTCGGTAAATAGTTGCTGTGGTGTTTGATTATTAGCAGTGCGAATCTTGTGTCGGATCCAGCCCTCTTTCCAAATATGAAGATGATTGTTGATTTTTGGAATGAATACAAATTGCAAAGCAAAAAATTCCAACTGATTTGTGGGACCCAACTCTCCACACTCTTCAAGATGATAAAACAAAGAATGATATAGATTGGTGACCCCATCATAGGCGTCTCTCCAGAGGCGTTCTATTCGTTGGTTATGAACACTTCTCCCACAAATCATACTTCCTCTGTGGGGCCCTCTTTGAGGGTGTTCCAACATGTACATTGCCACTTTAACATTCTCGCCACCTTTATCAGATCTGACTCTTGAGGGAAGTCCATAATGATCTACTGCTTCAAGAAATGTGTCTAAGACAGTGTCTGCTCGATTATTGTTTGAACACTTCATGAAAACTGGTATCCTGGAGTACCCATCAATACTAATCTCCACCTGCAAAATAATATTACATTTCATTGTTAATGGGTGTTTACTAACATCTGACCACTCATTAGAAAAACTGCAATTATTAAGTTTCAGCATTTCTACAATCATCAGTTTTTGTCCTTAAATGTTGCAGACCTACTGTATTTCCACTTGAATTTGCACGTTTTTGTGTAAAAAATCTGTCCTCACTAGAAAGTATAACATACATTTTTGCCAAAGATGGTGACAGGAAATTATTCCTTGATCATCAAATGCAAAATAATTTACAGAAATAATCTCCTGCCACTGATCTTTTGCGGTGAGGTCAAAATCATGCTGAGAATATCAGATGGAATAAAATATTCTCAGCTTCTTTTGACAAGGTGTTAATTCGATTCCCCCCCCCCCAACGGGCTATTTTTGGGATGTCTGGAGAATCAATAATGCAAAATAGCTAGGTGTATTCGGGCCTTTATTTCATGCATAAAAAAAATAGAGTAACAAGTTTACCCAGGCCTGCCATGCATGTTGACTATTTTTAATGAAAGGATGCATGTTCTCTTCCAATATGTCGAAATTCTATAATTGATAGATAACAATTAAAGTTAAACACAACAATACTCATTATAGTTTGCTTAATGGTGTTTGATTGAAAAGATTGAGCAAAAATTATATTTTTACCATATATCTTATTCCTCCGGTTTCATCGGAGGAATAAGATATATGGTAAAAATATTCTTTTTCTTTACAGTGTAATAATAATAATTTCGCAAATAAAATTCTGGCGCGTGAAAGATTGTTACAATGTTTCCTTTGTTTCATTTGTCTTCCTTCTTTTCCTTTGTCTTCATCTTGCAGGGACAGACGAGATGTGCACACGTGCCTGCCCCATAGTGTTAATGAGACTTACACTCCAGACGCTATTGGCCACTTTTTTCAACTTGATGCATCAGAACCCTGTGATCTCCATCAACTTGCCAAATTTAACGATAATATAGTGTTGAAAGAATATTAACATTGCTAAACCAACTGTAAATATTCAGTAAAATGAACATAACATTTTAAAGTTTATAATGTTTCTTTCTTATCTCCTATCTCTTTGAGCCCAACCAGTCTGTCACATGCTAATCTTTTCCTTCCCATCTTTAAATGTAAGAAGGACGAAGGGGAAATCCCTTCCCACCAGAATTTTCGCTCCTTTTTTATCATGTGACTCTTATAAACCAATCACGGAGGCGATGTAGTATAACAGAAATCCCGCCTCTAAAATTAGACTTTGTCTATTTTTAACCGGCCAAATTTTCTAAAGGCTATAATTATCTCATTTTATTTATCGCTGAGTAAGTATACCTACTTTTAAGATGTTTTAATTACTACAAGCTAGCCAGATTACTTATCGCAACTTCGCCTCATAAGACAAAAATTATTGTTTTTCTTGGTATGCTTTAATTACAACAACAGGTTACGTGCTGTGCAGGTAACTTTTTTTATCAAAATTTTAAGTTTACAACTATTCTGATTTCTCTTTCGTTTCTACCCATAGATTTGAAAGACACAAGGTTAGGCTCGGTAAGAAATTTATTTTTCACTACAGTTTTCCTACCTCGCTGATCTATTTACCTCTTTAATTGTGTGTTTTTCTTCTTAATAAAGGCCCGCCTAAATCTATTTTAAAATAACAGACACTTCTCTTTCACAAACTCATTTAGACAATAAACTTATATTTTTGTTTTTTTATTTCTCTCTTTCCAAATGAGCCTCTGTACAACAAACTATTTCCTTGATTCAGTGCTTCCTTCATGGATAGTAAGTATATTAACAACAATTTCTCAAATTGTGTTTCAACAAATTATTAAAAACTGCTGCACTCAATTCAACCGGCCCATTTTTATTTACTCAGGTATTCTGAGCTTTGCCCATTATTCATTTCTTTTTACTACCTATATTTTAACTATGAATTTACTCTATTCCATTTTAGTGACTGTTTACCTGACAGAAATGACCACAGTTTAAACATAAGTATATCCATTTAAAGGGCTGATGCAGCCTAAAATTACATATAGTTTTTTTGCTGAAAAGTATAGAATTCAACGTGCTTATCAACATGCCGCAAATAGAATTTGAGTTATTCATTGTCAAAATAGGGAATTTGGACAAATTCTGTTGAAGAAATTGACGTCAGAAGGATGCGAAATCCCAGACACCTTTGCGTACCACGGCCAACAAAACAACAAACCGGGCAGACTGAACAACGTCACGTCAATATGCAACTTAAAATAGGGAAAAAAATAGTAATAAAGATTATTAAAAAAGCATTTCATGGTCGATCATGTATTATAGGGGAACCCAAAAGCGCAAGTTGGACCAACACTAAATTCATCTCTCTCCATAAGTTTCGAAACTCTTCTAAAGACCTGGAATTGACCGTAACAACTGAAGACAAAGCTGTACAATGAACAAAACTCATATGATTCCATAGAATTAATGTTTAACAATTGCCAACAACTTATTAAATAACAAATGAACTAACCAAATATCAGCATAAGTTTTGTTTTCAAAACCGGCATCCAGCTCTTTCAGAAATAGGCGTTCACAACCCGATCCCCTATCATCTTATCACCGCCGTACCCAGCTTTGTCTGGGTCTTCTTGCAAGAGGTTGTCCTTCGTGCGAGTTTCGAGTATACGAACTGACTACTGAATAGTCTTCGTCTTCTTCGCTATCCTCAAGAAGACTTCTTTTTTCCTTGTCGGAGGAATTTGTTTTGAACTACTATTTTCGCAATCCGACATTTTGAAGAGATTTTAGCCAGACACTGTTTCAAAAACACAGGCCGGGCAGCTCTTCCTCAGAGAACAATAGTTGAAGAACAATAGCTCGGTTCATTCTGACGTCACATTTCACCAAAATCATGAAAATTTTATTTTTTTAAAAATTTGTCAAAATTTCTGTGTTCTATTGAAAGCAATGAAAATTGACTCATAATGTGAGGAAAATATCGCACTTTTAGCCACAGGTGAGATAATTGAAATCGGAGTCGCCTAAATCGAGTTATTAAAAAAACTATGCCGCGGGGCCAAATTTTCCCATATTGACCCCTATAAAAAATGATTCGAGTGTCATCAAACTGACATCACAGCTCTTCAACAGACCTGGGTGTGTTTGAGCTTGAAAAAACATACTTATGCTCGTCAGAAAACATTCAAAATAAGTTCATAGTGATACTCCATTTCCGCACAAAAACCGATATGTCATTTTAGGCTGCATAAGCCCTTTAACATAAATTAGATTATATACCAAAACTTCTCTCTACTCTACATAAATTAGATTATATAGCAATACTTCTATAATACTATTTACTTCTTTACCTATTTCAACTGCGGATAATCCACTTGCAGCTGTCACCGATCTTCAACAACTGCAGTTCGAAAACCGTCAGCTAGAAGCCCCTGAATATCAGCCATTTCCAGCACAGTATCCCCTTCCACAGATACAGTCGATGGAGATGGACATGGAGCCAGAGCTTCCCATTCAGAACCAAGAGCTTCAAGCAGCAGAACAGCCTGCAGACATTGAGATGCACGACACAGTTCCAGTACAAGATGAAAATCAGATACCAGAACCAGTTGCACATCAGCAAATGCAAGTTGACAACACTGTCCCCGAGAACAATGAAGCTGAACACCTCATCCTCTTCTCCCCATTACCACACCACTTGAATAAAATGACCGGAACATGCATTCATTCTGGTGCAAAGTACTTCAAAGAAGAACTTAACTCCCGAAAACAATACAACAAGTGTTGCATGGGAGGATTAATCGCTCTGGATCTAATTCAACCACCTCCAAACAGTGTCATGCACTTATACACTGGTGATACCGCCAAATGAAAACATTTCTTAAAGCACGTCCGCCAATACAACTCACTAATGGCCATGGCATCATGGAAGGCTAATATTGTACGTCATGCCAGAGCTGGACCACCAGTTATCACAATTCACGGAAAAGCATATCACATGACAGGTAATGGAAACAATATGATTCCAGTCATTATCATTAAAACTTAGTATTCGTTTATGCTGGCTACAGTTGAATTTCTAATTCCCAACTTATGCTCTTCATCATTGACACATGTAACAGAAACAAACAGATCCAGAAAATATGCAGAACTCTACATCGTGGATACGCAACAAGCATTGCAGGAACAGCAAAATACTGCAAGAGACCAACGTCTTGATTTGGACATCGTTGCACTTCTCCAGAATGAATTAATGGCAGTCAATCGATTTGCACAACATTATCAAAGTATGGGTGAAATATTGGAGGAAGAGCGGCAGCAAGCTATTGCAAACAATTAGCCTGTTCCGACATTCATAATGATCATAACAGGTCGCCCAGAACAGGATCGCAGATACGATAATCTGCCAAAGAAATTGCAGCTAAATATACTGTACAAAATGGAGGTGCACCAAATGCTGATGACAGAGAATTGCAGATACAAACAAGACACGGAGATCTTATGAAGATTTACCCAACCAGTCTCATTGGCGATCCTCTGACGTACCCACTTATGTTTTTTCACGGTGATAGAGGATACGGTTTGGACCTTTAACGATTACCTACTGCCAACGTCAGAGGTCAACACCACAACAATCGTGACTGTCGTACCAGACTAACCCTCACCAAATACTATTCATACAAAATCCAGGTCAGGGATGCATTCTCAACCATCCACATTGCATCACTTCTATTTCAACAGTATCTGGTAGATGCATATACGAAGATAGAAGGCAATAAACTGCACTGGATTATGAAAAACCAATGTCAGCTTCGTGTTGACACATATCGTGGCCTGATGGATCATCTCCACAGAAGAGCTGAAATCGAAAACCAGATGGCCAGGGCTAACAATCTGAATCAGCCCGTACATATTGATGTTGGCCCTGTTGTCATTCTACCGTCATCCTTTCAAGGCAGCCAAAGAAACATGTATCAACATTTTCAAGATGCAATGACAATCGTTAGGAAATATGGCAAGCCAGACATCTTCCTCACAACGACTGCCAATCCCATATGGAAGGAGATTGAAGAAAACATTCATCCATCTCAGAAGGCCAATGATCGACCAGACATTGTCACATAACCTTTCAAGACATAACCTTTCAAGACAGACACATGTATGAATGTCTACTTGATATTGACAACAATTTGAAGGTCTATGGTTTGTCAATCACCAACTACGATCACCTTTCTCAGCTACCGGCCAACTTTGTCATTCCAGCACAAGGTGATTTACAACTTAACATGATGATACTCACTGTAATTACTCAGCCAATATATGCTTCTATTCATACCAAATTAACTATGGTTTGTGTTTTCAGAGGAGGATCACATGGGTGTTGAAAACGAAAGAGAGCAAGGAGAACAAATGCGCGCTGCATTGAATCCAGAACAACAAGTGCAATCAGAACAGAACTGTCACTTTCCCGATGGACCAGCTGGCGCAGGGAAATCATTTCTCTACGACACGTTGGTTTGCAACCCCAATGCTTCTGGACACAAAGTTCAGTGTATGGCTTGGTTAGGAATTGCAGGAACACTACGTATCAATGGCAGAACATCGCATTCACAATTCCAAATTCCAATACCATTGAAACTCGCATCAACATGCAATGTCAAGAGACAGAGCCGAAGAGCACAGCTGTTGCGTGAGACAACCCTGTTCATATGGGATGAAGCTTCAATGATACCAGTATTGGCATTACAAGCAGTTGACAGACTGCTTCGGGATATCACACGAGTTGACAAGCCTTTTGGTGGCAAATTCATGTTACTTGGTGGCGATTTCAGACAAGTTCTACCGGTTGTTCCCAAGGCAGGAAGAGAGAAAATTGTATCAGAGAGTCTTAAATCATCTCAAATCAGTGATTTGTGAGCACAGTTTCAACAACATCGCCTGCACACAAACATGAGAGCTGTTCAAGATCAATCGTACAGAGAATTCTCAGAATGGCTCCTAAAACTCGGTAACAAACAAGAACCACATGATGCATTCAACAATATCACTTTGCCACACCAAATATGCACATCTTCGCGAGAGGCAATGCTCAATTTCATATATCCCGAGCCTAACACACCACAATCCCACCTCATGCTGGATCCGGTAACCATGTCAGAACGTTGTTGTCTTACCCCAAAGAATGACTTTTCACATCAAATAAATAACATCATTCTGGAAAGACTACAAACTCCTTAAAGAACATACTACAGCACAGACAGTGTGACAACAGAGGATCCAGATGAGGAGGCGGCATGTCCAATTGAGTTTATCAACAATCTAACTCCTAATGGATTGCCGTTACACCGACTTAGACTCAAGGTATAATCTTCCTATGTAATAATTACGTATACATGAAATGAAGTTCACACTAATAGCACTTTTTTAAGCTTGATTATCCTTCATTATCACAGTACCATAATGCAATACACATTGTTTTTTGCAACTCTCTTTGTTTAAGGTTGGTGCAACAATCGATCTTCTGAGGAATCTAAATCCAAAAAAAGGTCTTTGCAGACTCATTCTACGCCATCTCTGACGTAGCGTGATCACAGCAGAGATCATCACGAAGGAACACAGAGGCCAGCAGGTCACGATTCCCAGAATAACAATGTCAACACAAGACACTGAGATGCCTTTAAACATCAAACGACGGAATTGCCAGTCAGACTAGCATACTGCCGTACTATCAACAAGGAACAGGGACAATCTCTCAGGTATGTTGGTTATTTACCTGAGCCCGTGTTCACACATGGTCAGTTATATGTGGCCATCCAGAGCAACATCATTTGACGGGCTTAAAGTATTCCTCCCACAGGAAACACATATGAAGACAAAAAATATTGCCTTCCAAGAAGTCCTGTAAAGGTCTTCACAAACTTTTGAGCATTAATCGCGTTGCTCTCAAAGGCGTCTACCAAAACACACACCAAACCCGAGGGCTCAGATTGTGGTTGTACCGGATCGGCCTTGTTGCACTTTATAGTGTGATGAACATTCATTCCTGGTTTGCCACGCCACTCCAGGTAATAAGATCCACCAAGAACGATCCGGACACTTTCACAACACTCCAGTGTCCGGGGGTGTTTATCAACAACAACACGATCTGGGTCCTGCGTAGCGCCTGTATCAAAAGAGATATGCTTTGCCATGCTCTCCGATATTGCCTATGGGAGTATGGCTTTCCCTTTCTCTGTGAAAACTGCAATCTCTCCATTGAAAATAGTTTTTTGGATAAGAAATTGCATACAACATTAAGATTATCCCTCTCTCATCCCAATAACTAATGATAACTAATGTACTTATTAAATTTAACTCTTGAATATGTGGTATTACATATTCCAAATTAAAATTGCAGTTTTCATGAACACCAAGGAAACCACGAACAATGGTTACCCCTTGAAGTTGGTGTTTGAGCTTTAAACTAATGTAACCGGCAATCTTCTTTTTTTACTATGACCAAACTTAATGGTGAGAAAGCGTGAAGCATCGAGAGAACAGATATCAGTGTCGTTGATTTGTGCCACGCAAGTGCGAATTTGATATTGAACAATTCTGTCAACATCGCTGGACACTCCACATGATGAATGAAGACATTAATACAATCTACATACAGGACCAATTATCTCTCATTCATCTTCACCATCCATTGATAACTGTCAAGAATAATAATTAACTGGTTACTATTTTTTACTAATGTAATTTTTTTACATATATAAAAAATTTGCAGGATCAATCTACTCTCTGTTAGTGTCTAATAACCTCATCAATGTTAAAGTGCCCCTACGGCAAGTATAGAATCGAATGCGCTGATTCTGATACCGTTTATATTTTTTTGATCTGATGAGTAGTTGTTGAGTTACGAGAGATTGCGTTCACACTTTCGTGTCTCATTTTTAGGACTGGGTCGAATCCACTATGACATCATAGGGGACTCAGTGTGTTCAGTGGCGGCGAGCGTAGGCCTACATTCAGTATAATAGATATGTTGTTTGCGCTTTGTCTTGTCTCGTGATGTGTATTTGTGGGTATTTGTGCAATTTTGGTGATCAGAATTGAATAGAAAGTTTCCATAACTTAAATATTCTTAGTCGGATAGTAGTTCATGACAGTAGGGATTGCAGTGCTGAGGAATGCGAAGATGGCGAGGGGATAGGATTAATCGTATCGTAGAGTAAAACAGACCGATGATAGTGATACCGATGAAGGAGAACCTGATGCATATGATCCTATTTGGCTGAGAATTCTTTCGTTGAAAGCTATGAAAGAGATTAAAGCGAGAAAAAATGTTGAAAGAGAACTTTCTGGGCAATTAACTAGATCTGAACTATCATCTTTCTGTTGTGTATCTGATGAAGTAAAAGTGTATCAAAATTCTATACGTAATATGATTTAGGCCATGGCCATATCCATCCGTGTCTGTCAACATTTGTGGTTGAAGAAACTTGAAACGATTCGATTTTCATTAGATACAGCAAGTGTAGAAAATGTGCAACACAATTCCTTATTACTACACATGAATTTCGTTACTGCACCGAAATTGATGGTTGCATGTTGGCATTTGCTAACTGCGAAGTTTAGAATTTTGTCCGTCGTTGCGAATTGATGAAATCTATCCACTTCCTTCTCGTTACAGCTTCAGGGCGATCGTCCTGATAAAGCTGAATCCTGTGAAGCTTTACAAATCTTGATTTATCCGGTGTATTTCCACGGCATAGCAAAACACATCGATATGGCATATTTTCCCATTTTCACATATAAATCTAAAAATTTTCAGGTCTTGTCAAATATCTGTGATCATGTTTTTGATCCCATTGAAATCCCGTACTGTTTTAACATAGCACGGCCTACGCCCAACGCCACTGAGCATAATGAGCAGCCACTACATGGGAATTTTGTAATTCCTCCCCACAGCTGCAAACTCATCACACGCCTTTCAAATTTCAATGCCATAATGGGCCGACCTGTTTCTAATCATCAAAGTCAAGAAAACAAATATCGAGTTCATAGTATGAGAGAAAATCGACGTCAGATTTGTTGCTTCAGTACGGGGAAAAAAGGGGCTGCCACTATGATGTCATAGTTGACTCGACCCAGTCCTAAAAGTGAGACAAGGAAAATGGCGAAAATGACGAAACATCGACACTTCCACACGTTATAACTCATGAATTACGCACCTGATTTAAAAATAATTTTCAGATCTGAAATCAGCGTACCGAGTTTTATTGAATTCACAAATAAAAAAAAAGCCGTAGGGGCACTTTAATTTTTAATGAGATGCATTTCTGTAGTTTATCTTAACCAATAATAGAAGTTTATCTCACATTGAAACGAGGCCATTGTATCACATTGAAAAGACTTTGGCCTCAATTCCATCAATGGCACCCCTAACTTTTGAAATGCCATGAATCGGCTTAACTTTGGCATCACAAAAAATTATCAAGAGGACAACTTTAAGTTTCAAAACTATCTCCAGATTTACAGAGAGCATTTTCAATGTGTCTCAGGTAGGTGAATACATTTACATCTTATATTTAACCATTTGCAATTCAATCACCAGCTTAATTTTTGTTAGGCCATCCAAACTTCACTGATTGCCCCGACACACGACACAACAGTTTCTTCAGTTAGGCCATGCAAACCTCAGCAATTGTTTTACAACTTTACAGTTTCGCTGATTCAAAAATAAATTTCTGGTGCCCTGACTATATGTGCCTACGAGTGCCACCTTGGACTGAAAATAATTCTTTCAGTATTTACCACTTTATGGATTCCTTTGTGCCATTGCCTCTATGTGTTACATACATCAACATCTGGAAACTAAAGTTAACGGAAGTTTTTTACCAATATTAATGATGAATGACATAAAAATCATCTTCAAAGGCTTTTCCCGTTTAGTTTCATTGTTGTATGTCAGGGAAGCTACTGTAATGATGTTTACAGTAAAAATTTTTTAAGGTCTAGGAAAACTAACCTGGATGTTACATACACACACTGTCAGGTGATCTAATTAATAATTCATGCATTACATGAACACTTGCACAAATGCAGAAAGCCAATGAAAATATATTACAAGAACATGAAAGTTTGTTTCCACTAATTGATAAACAATCTCTATCTACCTCTTTCTATTAGTACGTCAAGTTATGTAGTAAAGCATAAATATAATTTTCACAGATTTTGCATTTGAAACATGTTTTTGAAGTAATCCAGAAAGGGGATCAATCAATGCGGCTTCACAACCATCATATTGTTCTATTGTCCCGTATTATTTGGCACTATTAATTATTCCTTTTTTCCCATATGATACTTAGCAAACAAATGCTGAAGTGCTGAACCAAAGCTGTCAATGTCACTAATGTTTGCTAATCACACCATGCAATTGTCAAATGACTCAAACAAACCTTTACTACAACATATATGAAAAGTAAATGGAATCCTTAACAAACTCATGGAGCCTAGGTAAGTTCCAATCACATTTTAATTTCACTAGCTTTTTGTGACAGGCTATTGCCTCATAATAATTGACTGAAATGGGAAACCGCTAAAGTGACAATGTATTACCTATATCATTGTGATTGAAATGAAATTCTTGCCCAATATCAAACCTCATCTGTTATGACCTATGTATATTAGTCAAATTTAAGTTAACTTCGATTTACATTAATTAGCTTTTCATTAACCTTACACCAAAAGTATTGTGTTTCAGAGGTCTATTGCCACTATATGATCCATTTTAGCCTGTCCACCAATACGAGGCTACATTTCTGAAAACGAGGCTAATCTGTCAGTCTCTATTTATACACCCCAAAAAGCATAAGCGAAAGCGAATAGAACACGTGCATGCATACCAACCAGTTAACTAATCTCAACAACAGACTATCAGGCGAGCGCAGCAAACCAATCAATTAGACGGGGCATGAGCGCCAGCGAATGCAGCTCGTGCCATCCAATCACCCTTTGTTGATAAAACACTCTTAGGCGAGCAGAGCGAGCCAATCTAATGGATGGGCATGAGCGGGAGCGAATGTAGCGCACCAACCAGAATAAGCTTTTTTACTTGACGGGCTGAAGCGAACGAGCGAAGCGAATGATGACCCCCAGTTGTAATAATATTGTAAGAGCAACCATGAATTTTCAGTATAATGAACATAACAGAATACTTTAAAGATAATTTCTTTGAGGTTTTTAATTTAAAATTAAAAGCATCAATATACTTTGACTTCAATATGTCTGTCTTTTCCTTGTCTGTTGTTTAGTAACCAATCAAATCTATCTGGCAACCTTCTGCCAGATGATTTGATTGCTCAAATGCAATTTCCATTGTCCTAATCGCCGTTCCACCATGTGAAAATGGCAAAGCATCGCGTGGGTCGGGTTTTTTTATTATTATTCTCAAAATGGCGCGATCATAGCTGCAAGCAAAAATCATATGCATGACATTCTCAGAACAATATGTGCAACGTCTCAATTCACTGACAACACATGTTGGAATGCAGGCCATATCTCTTGGCTTTGTTATTGACAAGGATTATGAGTGTTGAAAAGACAGAGGATTGACCCAAACAAAAAAAGAATAACAGGAAGGACTACGTGATAGTATATTGTATTATGTTGGTTTGCAATTCTAAAAATGCAACACTCTTCAAAAATAAGTTTTCTGTAAGGAAATTACTCTCTGTGCGACACATGTTACCTTCATTTCTTCACTCAGTTTGATTTCCGATTCCGACTTCACTTTTGGTGAGATTTTTCCCAAATTTTTTAAGCTACGTAAGCGGTAAGTTGGTGTTCAGGAAATCTGACTTACATTATTAACCTTTAATTGTCAAACATATCAGAAATGAGACAAGGATAAAATTCAGCAGGAGAGTGACTTTGTGCGGTATTGAAAGCGAGTCGCTTTCAGTCAGCGGATTTTTTTTTTGAAAATGAGGCAGCTTTTCTGCTGACTCAGCTGTACGGTTTTTCGTTCATTGTTGCGCAGACTCATAAAAAATAAAAAATAGAAAATAAAGGGAAGCATAAAAAAATAAAAATAGCTAGCCAATTACGGCAGAATTTACTTAGCAAGATGCTTGTGGTTAACCCCTCTCAGGAACTGAAAATTACGGTGGCCCAAAAGTTCACGGCACTTTCAATTTGATCACGACAATTTCAGTTTGCTCACGGCAATTTCAATTTGCTCAGGGCAATATCAATTTGCTCACGACAATATCAATTTGCTCACGGCAATATCAATTTGCTCACGACAATATCAATTTGCTCACAGCAATTTCAATTTTACAATAGAAAACAACCCAGTACAATATCAATTTGCTAATTATTATTATTATTATTATTATTTGTATAATTATTATTTCCATGGGCTTTATTAAGAGATGACCGCCAACAGACACTGGCTTCTATTAAATGCTGATTGCTGTTTGAAAAGATGGCGGACAACGAAAGAGTAATACTGGAATCACTATTTTATAGAGGACACAAGTACCAACAGATTTGTGAAATGATGAAAACAGATCACAAGATAAATCTTAGCCTTGCTCAGCTGAAACGAAAGCTCAAACAATACAACCTTAGAAGAAACAAGGTGGAATATAATCATCAGTCATTAAGAAATTCTATCATGGAAATCCTTGATGGGCAGATGATGCTACCGCAGCGTTTGGCATGCGCTACAGCAGCGAGGTATACGAGTACCAAGAAAAGCTGTGGAGGAAATTGTGTGTTTGGCATGCTGATGGGTACGACAAGGAAGTTTGGCATGCTGATGGGTACAACAAGTTAAAGCCATTTGGCTTCCCGATACACGGATGCATCGATGGCTATAGCAGGAAAGTTTTATGGCTGTACATCACACGTTCCAACAATTTGCCTGACAATATAGCTGCATATTACTTGGAAACTGTTTGTGCGCAAGGAGGTTGTCCCAAAGAGCTATACACTGATTTGGGCACAGAAAATGGCATAATGGCTGGAGTTCATTCATTCTTTACAGATGATGTGGACATTCTATCTCCCTGTGTGTCCTGCGAAGGAGGACGACAACATGAGAGGCCGTGCACACGTGATACTCTTCACATAATCCGTTGCACAAGTGAGGTGAAGACTAAAAAAGATTCAAGAGAGGAAATCAGGTTTGATCTTTTTAATTTTTACTCTTACTTTCGATATGGAAGTAGAAAACGAAGTGACAATCTCTTCAGAAAGGGTGGATGATGATATTTCTGAAACCTCTGCCCTTGCTGAATTTAAACAGGTCTCAGCAGGCAAATTTCGACCGCTTAGCAAACACGTTTCAAAGCTCATTTCAAAACGGCATGGATAACCTGGCCTCTTCCATAAACAACGTGTTTAAAGCATTAATGGACGAGAAAACTGCTTCTAACAGCAGAAAAAGATCTGTGGCTAGAGGGAACGATTCTGCCACTTTTTCCCCAAGCGAGAGCTTAGGCAGAGGGAATGATTCTGCCTCAAAAATTACAGGCCTAGGCAGAGGGAAGGATTCTACCTCAAAGGCTGGCCTCAAACCAGCAAAAAAGCCCAGAATAGAGCTGGGAGATGATTCAGATGTTGATGATCATCCTGAAAATCATCTGCATGCAAAAACAAAAGGCTCATTTACTTTTATAACACCTTCTCAACATGAACAATTTAGGGATGACAAATCTAATGAGGATGAGGTCGAAGACGACCATGTTAGCCTCACTGTGGGTGATGATTTAGATGCAGATGTTGAGGATCTGATGGCTGCGCAGCCTCAAGATGATGATATTTGAAATGAAATCTGTCAACAACATGTGACAACAGAAAATCTAGGGCCTGACATTAGCTCAAAGCTTGCGAATGTTGTCAATAACCTCTTTACTAACAAGCAAAAAGAGGAAAAAATTTCAAAATTGTTAGACAAACAAAAACGGCCTGAAAACTGCACAGCCACAATTGTGCCCCTTTGTAATGAGGAAATTTGGAGGGGCAAATTACCCCAGCATTTACGGAAGGCAGACAAACAGATGCAAAAAATTGCTGGGAGCATTATGGCTGCCACGCTGTCTACCATTGATATGGCAAACATCCTTATAGAAACTCAAACTGCTAAAAACACAGGTTCACAATATAAAGAACGTTTGGGGAAATCAATCGATTCTATTGCTTTACTGGCTCATGCTAGTCAGGAGATAAATCAGGCACGTCACCAAAATATTAAACCTTGCTTATCTCAGGAGGCTCAAATTATTGCCCACACCGCCCCTTTGGGTTCCAAAGAGCTTTTTGGACCAGATGTTATAAAGAGGCTTCAAAACATGACAGCCTCAAATAGAGCCCTCGGAAGTAGACAGAGAGGCAAATTTTCTTTCAGAAATGATTACGGGGGAAGACGTGGTGCGCATGCTACTTCATTTTCAAAAAACTGGCAAGCCCCTCCCAAGAACCCAACTTGGAGTCAAAGGGGAGCAATGAGGGGTAGATACAACAAATCGAAGCCAAAGCTAAACTAACTAACAGCAATATTCAGGGGAATAATGTAGGTAATTCAACCTATACTTGTTATTTGATATTCAACCTATACTTGTTAATATTGATATTCTAAAACATGATGTTGAAAAGTATAAAGCAGGAAATATAAAGCATTTTTACTCCTCCTGGGAAAACATTACCAATGACCCATTTATTTTAGATAATAATAATAATAATAATAATAAAGTAAGATTTACCCACAGTTATCTACTGGCATAACGCTGTTATGGTCAGCATGCTCAACTGTGAACAATGAAGGAAACTAATGTATCAATAATGGGAAATTAAAAACTTGAATTGGTGTATTTACTATTCTAATTATCTTGGATGTTATGATGTTGATACATTTAATAGGATAAAATTAAAAAAATTTTTCATTATTTACATTTTTACATAATTTACACGTTTATTTTATTATAAAAATTGGTCAAGTTGGTTGTCATTAAAAAAGACTTTAATTGGGCTTTAAATGTGTCCTTGTTTTGGGTAACTCTAATTTGTGATGGTATGCCATTCCACACTTTTGGACCTGCTCTTGAAAAAGCTTGTTCCCCATGTTTTGTTTTACAAGTCGGAATTTCTACCTGCATGGTGCGTTTGTTGATAACCTTGATCTTATCCTTTAGAGAAGATGGAGCACAACCCCAAACACAGTGATGTACTATCAAAGCTGTTTTGAAGACGATTCTTTCCCGGACCTGTAACCAGTGGAGCTCTGCAAACAATGGAGAAATTGGCTGTCTGTCAAATTTCCCTTTTTTAAATACTATTCGAACAGCTGTATTCTGGACCGACTGGAGTCGTTTAATCAAGTTAGAGTTGACATTCACCAGACGTGAATTACAATAATCTAACTTTGATGAAACCAATGATGTTATTAAAACATTTAGAAAGTCCTTCGGTAAAAAACACTTAATTTTTGCAATATTACGAAGGATTGTATAACAATCCGCAACAACCTTATTTATGTGCTTTTCAAAATCAAGACATTGATCCATATAAACACCAAGGTTTCTTGCATTTTCAACAAATCTAATGCATTTACCATCGTCCAAAGTCCCATGTATTTTGATGTTTGAACGTACTGACTCAGGGCCTAGAAGTAAGATTTTTGTTTTTGTTTTATTTAATTTAAGGAAATTACTGTTCATCCAGTTTGATATTACAGAGAGGCACTTTTCAATTCCTGTTGTTAGGATATTAACTTGAAAAACGGGATGGAATGATTTATATAGTTGGTGGTCATCTGCGAAGCCATTAATTTCAAAGCCAGTTTGTTCTATTAACGCATACAGTGGCTGCATGTAGATGTTAAAAAGTATGGGACCTAGGACAGACCCTTGAGGCACCCCATAGTTGAGTGTCATACTTTCTGAATACTGACCCGACATTAAAACTTGCTGAGTACGACCTTTCAAGTATGAAACAAACCATTTGAAAACAGTGCCACCAATACCGAGATTATTTTCAAGCCTTTTAAGAAGTATGTTCTGATCTACTGTATCGAATGCTGCACTTAAATCCAACAGGAGTAAAACAGTAGCAAATTTATTATCAAACGCTTTGGAAATGCCGTCAATTGTGTTCAATAGTAGCATTTCAGTAGAGTGATTCTTCTTGTAGCCATATTGAAAAGGTGAGTCAAGTTCGTGTCGTTGTATGTGTTTCTCAAGTCTTGCAGCAACACATTTCTCAGTCAATTTGCTTAAAAAAGGTAAGTTTGAAATAGGTCTATAGTTCTTACATAACTCTCGATCTTGAACATTGTTAGATGGCTTCAACAGGGGTGTTATTATTGCAGATTTCAAGCCGTCCATGCATCCACTTTCTAGGGAAAGATTTACAATAGTGACCCAAAAAGGTAACAAGTTACTAATATTGTCTAATAAGAGTGGTTTTGTTAGAGGGTCATTTGGAGAACATTTTATTTGAGCAGATGTTATTATTTGATTTAATTCTTCTATTGTTGTAGGTTCAAAGTGGGTTAAAAGATCTTGTGCTGGACTTCTGTATTGTTGCGATGACGTATCAACTAAAGGTAGTTCAAAAGAATCACGTATTTTCTGAATTTTTTCTTGAAAGTGATTGGAAAATGTATTTGCCAGTGATTTATTATTCTCCGGGGATCGTAGCTGGATTCCAGAATCAACAGAGGTGAGTGACTTTGTTATTTGAAAGAGTGTCTTAATTTTATTATTAGAGTTGTTGAGTTTCTCTTTAAAATATTGAATTTTCTTTGTCTTTGCTAGTTTTGTTGTTTCAGATCGAAGTTTTACAAATATTTCCTTATTAGATGTTGTTTTTCTCTTTCTATAAACTTTCTCTGCATGGCGCCTTCTTTTTCTAAGATTTGCATATTCACTGTCGAACCATGGAGCTTTGCTGACAACTCTCACCGACTTTTCTTTCATTGGCGCATGAGCATCTAATGTGGACCTAAGTGCATAATTGTATTTATCGATGGCAGATTGAAAATTGTCTGCACTGTTAATATTTTGAAGTGCACTTAACATGTTTAAAGAGAAAGCGTCTTTGTCAATACATTTGTGATCTCTACACTGAACTATTTTATATTCACTATGATGATGTGTTAGGTTTACATTGAAGGAAATCAAGCTGTGGTCACTCAAGCTGACATCATGGACAATTGTGTTTGAGATGGCTAGTTCATGACTCTGAGTAAGAACAATATCCAGAGTGTGCCCAGCAACATGCGTTGGATCACTTACATGTTGTGTTAAGTTAAAAAGTGCTATTATATTTGAAAATTCTTTTGTTAATTTTTCACTCGGCACATCCATGTGAACATTGATATCACCTGCGACAATAAAACTCAGATTGAAGCTGGATAAAATTTCCATAAACTCTGTGAATTCACTTATAAATACTTCTGCAGAGACATAGCTCAGACGGTATATTGCAACAAGTAGTACAGATTCTTTGCGGTGACAAAAGAGTTTCGCTATGCAACATTCAAATGACTGAAACTGTTGCATAGGTACTGAAGTCTGTCTCAATGTCCCTTTGATGAGAATGCCCACTCCTCCGCCTGTTTCCTTTTGTCTATCCTCACGTGGTATATGGATAAAATGGTAATTAAAGTCTTTAAAGTTTGCTATTGTTGCATCACAGCTCTGTTGGAGCCACGTCTTGGTTAAGAAAACAATGTCGGCACTAAAGTCAACAACGTGTTCCATCACTATATTTAACTTATTTCGTATTGACTGGCAGTTCAAAAGCAAGCATTTAATAAAGTTCAATGTCTTTTCAGAAGCAGGTTTAAATTCTCCTTAGCTTCCTTTTTGGCCTTCAACATTGTTGGGCAGTCCAGAGAATTTGCTGCATGATTACATTGGGCTTCCAAAAGCTGTGACTTTGAGCAGTTAATGCAGCTCAGCTTTACTGAGGTGCAAGAGTCAGTTTTGTGACTCCCAGCGCATTTGGCGCAGGAATAACCTTCCGAAGGGCACTTAGCAATGTAATGTCCAAATTTTTGGCACTTATTGCAACGTTTTATATGACATTGGTCATATACCTTGCATGATTTTAAACCAATCAACATTTTGTCGTTTTGGCTTGTCATACCATCCCTAACAGGGAGAGATACTCTCACAAAGGCCTGATAGACATCAGATTTATTTTTCAACGGTTTTACTGCAAACACTTTAAAATGGTCTTCTTGTTTCTTGTGTTCCAAAAACGAAGAAAGAAAAATATTCTGTTTCACAAGGAGATTTGTAGCCTCCTCATTTGAAAAGGACTTGCCTAAGCCAACAATTGAAATAACTGTGGATTTAATTTTTGGTGTCTTTAATGGAATATTTTTTGTAAGAACTTCCTCCTCCAGTTTTTCACGTACAGCTGGAGAAGGGCAAACAAGAACAATATCACCCATTTTTGTTTCAAATGTGGACTTCAATGGGATATCTTTGTCAAGTACAATTTTTTCCACTTCCTGAATGTTGTGAATATCATCTTTCGTAATTCCAGTTTTATTAATTATTAGCTGAGACTCAGTTCTATCAGAAAATAAATTATTTGTGCGAGCAGCATCATTCCAGAGATTATTATGTTGTGTCTGATTCTTTTCAAATAACTTTGTGTTACCTGCAACAAGTTTCTTTATTTCATTAACTTCATTCAATGTAGACTGAAGAGTTTGCTCAATGATGGAAAGTCTATTGTTTTCACTCATGGCCCCAGAAACTTCAAAGGAAGTAAGACAAAAATCACAGAGGAAGAAAAAATTTCTCTTTGTAGATGTCGCATTAAACAATTTAATCATGGTGTATGATCCCCATTTCTCGTCTGAACTTTGTTTAGAGCAAGTTGCATGGAATTTTAACTTACAAAGTCTACAACATGTAAACTCTAGGTCACCGATAGATTTGTTGCATGAAGAACAAAAGCCATTTTCTAAACCGAGAAGTTTGCCATCACAGAGGCAGAAAAAACAACAAGTTAAAAAACAAAAAAAAAAAAAAAAATTTTTTTTTTACAAAAAAAACAACAAAATTGACCCCCACTGGTATTGAACCTGTGGTACAATCGCTGCTTCTGCTGAGAATCTCTCTGCAGCAGAAAGAGTATTTGTCTTGCTCTTTCGCTTCACAGCTAGGCCAGTTTCTTTTTTACTTCTTTCTTCAATTTTTATTGCAAAATCACCTTCTCACTCCTTCTACAACATCAAAAATAACAAAAACAAGTCTTTATTTAATTCCCTAGAAGCCTTTATCTCCTTAATAGGCTCAAAAACGGTTGCAATTCTCACAAAAACACAGAGCTTTCAAACACACGTGTGCTCCCAAATTGCATTCAATTCAATTATCCATATTCAATTATCCATATTCAATTATTTAATTATAGATATCATTAAATACGGATTAAAAATTGATTTTTTGCACTTACCCAAGCAGCAGGGATGGCATACTTTACCTCTTAATGCATATGAAAGAATAACCATTGATTCAGAAATAACTAAACTTCTTAAGAAGAGGGTTATATATGAATGCCCACGGGCTGAAGGAGACTTTCGCTCCCCAGTTTTTACGAGACCCAAAAAAGATGGTAGCTTTAGGATGATCTTAAACTTGAAAAAATTAAATCAACAGGTTGAATACCAACATTTTAAAATGGAATCATTATCAAATGTTTTAAATGTTATCACACCAAATGCTTGGATGGCCTCTGTAGATTTAAAGGATGCCTTTTACAGCATCCCAATCAATCCAAATCATCAAAAATATTTTAAATTTGTTTGGGGTGGAAAATTCTATCAATTTCTAGGCATGCCAAATGGGTATGGCCCAGCCATGAGAGTCTTTACAAAAATATTAAAGCCACCATTTAGTTTCCTCAGACAAAATGGACACATTCCAGTGGTCTTTGTGGATGACACTTACCTTCAGGGACACAGTTTTCAGGAATGTCACATGAATGTTACAGAAACCATACGTGTGCTTAGGAGCTTGGGATTCACAATTCATTTTGAGAAATCTATTTTTATTCCTACACAAAAAATCACGTTTTTGGGGTTTGTTCTTAATTCACAAAGCATGACAATTTCACTTTCTGCTGATAAAGCTGAGAGCATAAGAAAACAAATTTCATCTTTACTCTCTTCCGAGAAAATTACAATCAGGGATCTGGCTTCCATAACTGGTAAGATTGTTGCCACCTTTCCAGCCTTTTTACATGCCAAATTACATTACAGGGCTCTTGAAAACCAAAACATTCAAGAACTTAGATACAATACTGGCAATTTTGAATCTTATATCACTTTGTCTGCCTGTGCAAGACAAAATCTGGAACATTGGGAAAGAAACATAGAATATTCTGGGAGACCTATTAAAACCCCCAGCATTGACCTAACTTTGTATACTGATGCAAGCCATAAAGGTTGGGGTGCCACTGATGGCACTACACCGACAGGAGGCAGATGGCATGAAGAAGACCTTGACCATATTAATGTACTTGAATTAAAGGCCATAAAATTTGCAATTCTCGCATTTTGCAGGGGAAAACAGTTCCAGCATATTAGAATTATGTCTGACAATACTACAGCTATTGCTTATATTAATAATATGGGGGGCACCAAGTCCAAAACCTGTAATATATTAGCACAAGAAATTTGGCAAATATGCATTTCTCAGAATTCATGGCTATCCGCAGCACACATTCCCGGAAATATTAATACCACTGCGGATCTCATGTCTAGAGTATTCAATGACAATACCGAATGGAAATTGTGCTCAAAAAATGTTGAGAAAATTGTAAGGTATTTTAAATTTCAACCTGAAATAGACCTTTTTGCCTCCAGACATAATAATCAGGTTAAAAAATATATTGCCTGGACACCGGATCCAAGTGCATGGGCAGTTGATGCCTTTTCAATTTCTTGAGAAAATATTAAATTTTATGCTTTCCCTCCTTTCAGTATGATTGGGAGAACAGCCTCAAAGATAATAGAGGACAAATCAGAAGGGATCATAATTATTCCCGAATGGAACACTCAGTATTGGATGCCAATAATAATGAGACTGATGGTCAACAGGCCAATCCAATTTTGCTCTTCGCGCTCAATGCTGAAGCTACCGTTCAACAAGGAGAAAATTCATCCACTTTATCCAAAGCTAAATTTACTGGCAGTTCATGTATCAGCAAAATCATTGAAAAACACAAACTTTCAGAAAACACTGCATCCATCATCATGGATTCCTGGAAGCCAGGAACAAAGAAAAGATATCAGTCAACATGGAACAAATGGCTCACATTTTGTACTACACGGAGAAAGGGTTCCTTATATACAGATATCGAAATTGTCTTAGAATTTTTAACGGAGAGGTACCAAGCTGGCTGTAGATATAGTGGTAAGCGGTATAGGTATAGCAGTCTACCTTCTTGTCTCCACAGGTCAATAGAATACAAATTACCCATCGTACAGGTAAGTACTCGGTTAATTTTCAAGTCATAAGTATGTTCCATCTCCCCGTAATCAGCGGATTGAGGGATGCTGGAGTTTTCTCAAGAAAAGCTGGTCATCATGGTGGATTTCTTTCTTTAAAGATTTGGAGTCTAAAGGTGATCTTAACATGTTTGATCCGGTTCAGAAAGAATGTTTCTGGTTTTGTTTTGCAAAAATACTACAAACAAGTCTTCTTGATGAAATAAAGAATAACTGGAACACTCATTACATAAGGAAATCTAGATTTGATACAGTCAGTGGTAGACCAGATGCCTTGTACACAATCCCAGAGTTTCATGGTGGTATCGGCGATTATTGTGCCTGTGACAAATGCAGACTTGGATTATGCTTACTCTCATCTTGTTGAAGCCAGTGATAACAACTCAGACTATGAGGAGCACTTCCAATATGTCATAGATGAATTGCAATTGACTGCAGCTAATGACTGGAAGACTGGTCTAGATCTTTATAAAACAATCACAAATGTAGCCGTAAATGGAATATAGGACAATGCTCTTTTCAGTATTCACAAGGCATTAATTTTCAAAAACTCTCTTGATTGCATATATTCAAAATATCTTCCCATGAACTTAACTGTAACAATAACTTTAGAATGTAGTATAAAAATATATCAAACTTAGCCACCTTACCATAAAAATTTAGGAATACCCTCTCACCTAGTGAAAATATACTGGTACTCAAAACAGGTCAAGAGTAAACATTTCGCTATTCAGATACGCCATCCATTCACATAATGCAGAGTGAACATGGCTGGTACTTACATTGTTTATCCTGAATTGTTTTGAGTATTTTAGAAAAGCTAATAATGACAATCTTTCAATGTAAAAGGCCACAAAATATAACTTGAAATAAACATGTTTTTGAAATAGAACAGAATAATTAATAAAAAGTTATGCATCAACATCAAAATATCAACAGTTCTTTAGACCGACCAAATGCTTGACCTTTGCAGTAAACCGTCATAAAAATGTCTTTAAATTCTTCATATTTGACCATGTTTACAACAGGAAATGTGATTTCCATCACACAAGCACCCACAACTGGATAGCAAACTGTGTGTTTAGGGTTGGCTTCCCTACACGAATGGTTGAATTTAACAGTAATCTTAATATTGCTTGCAGTTAAATCCCTATGGCCCTTTCCTGCCAACCACTGCATCACTCCTGCTTGTGTCAGGTCTGCACACTGATACCTTTCCTCTCCATTACTTTCTTTGTACTCATCATCTTCGTCATCATAATTCCAGGCTACAGCAGAAGCAATACTTGACATCTTTTGATCTTCCAGACAAGAGATAAAATCTTGAAAGTTGTCTAGTACTTGGTCTTCAGCAGCTCTATGTTGGTTACCTTTCTCAGGAAAATCAGGATACAGTAGGTTTACCAAGTAATTGGCATCAACCTCATCGGCCTTTCCCTTGATGAAAAGAGCTTGACATAACTTTGAATTGTTCATCAAGTGTTTCTTCAAGTCATATGCTTGAAACCCTTCCATCAACTCTTTTAATGCCAGTTGCCTTCTGCTAACCATACTCACAACTATGGAGCCAACAATATCTTCAATTTTTTCTTCCTTTAATGGACCAGTATATCCATGATCAAGGATTAGATCGTGACAATCCGTGAAATTGCTTCTGATCTCAGCAATTTCTTCCCTCTCTGAAGATGTTAAATGGAGAGAAGGATCTAGGCTACTCAAATCTACATCTGGATTAATCATAGCGTTGTACACAACCTCTTCCAAGAAGCAAGGAGGAGGCCCATTCTGTGCAATGCTAGCTGCAATAATCTCTCCTGCAGTCCTAAACGCTCCATTTTTTATGAAAAATGTAAAATGGACTGGGGTACCCTTCGGGAACAAAGATTTACCAATATCTTTCATTGTGTCTGCAAAGAACTCTCTGGATAAAGCACCAGTATCAATTCCTAATTCGCCCCGAAACTTGACAACAACTCTGCTGTTTGCTGGCTTCTGCTTCCTTTCTCGTTGCCACAGTTGGATAATGCGGTTAATGGGTACTTCTCGTCTTGTTGTTAGAAATATTTGCTCAGTTTGCAGGACTTTCTCATGTAACACTTGAACAACTTGTGAAGTATCATGTAGCTCCATTACTCCCTTTTTTGATGTCTCCATACCATCAGCCAATTCAATGTCATCATCTACAATATCCTTGTTTAAACTAGCTTGCAGAGACAATGCTAGCTCATGATCTTTGGTTACCTGTAAATTGCTGGGTGATTCTGTAATGGAGTAGTTGCTGTTATTGAAAGCTGGTATTTCGAGAACGCTATCATCGCTATCAACTGATTTATTCTCTTGTTATTCTCTTTATTACAGAAGGGATCCTTCACCGGGATTACTATTGAAATGCAAGTCAAAATCTGCTTTGGCAGAAATATACAATGCTATTCTTCTAAAGTCTTTGCCGACTTCCTCCTGATATCTTCCAATTGTAAAAAGTTCACTCTGTGAGCCTGGGATGTAAACTGCTTCCTAGAAATCCTGAACGAGTAGTACATATTCAACATCTTCATTGTAGCAATTGCTATGATATGCCTTCCATTTATTGATAGCTTTTTCCAATAATGTTACAGAAGGATCTAGTACATTCACCCTCAGCACCAAACGTTTCCCATGTTTCTTTCTCAAACTATCAGTTTTCGGATGCCATTCAGCAATGCCAATATTAATAACAACTTCTTTGCTTATAGATTTTTGTGGGAGAGCCATCCCTTTGCCCTTTTTCGACACACTATCTTTCCACTGAATTCCCTTTTCTCTCTTAAAACTTATGAGACTCTTGACTCGTCCAAAACTGGGGCCACTGGAACCACTGGGACCAACACCACCAACTGATGACTCCTTTATGATAGTTGATCACGATGATAGTTCAAGATGGTGGGTGTAACACCGCTTGTTCTTGCTGTATTTTTCATGTGTCTGGCTCAGTTTTGTGCCTCAGCTACTTACAAAGTCAACTTTTTCGACTCTTTCAAAAGAAGAACCGAACAACAACATAGGTTTTCCTCTGGAACTATTGGTAGTTTGCTTGGAGCAATGAAAACATGGGAGAACGCTTCTGCCAATATGTATGGCCTAAATCAGGGAAGGCCTAAGTCGAGGTCGATGATGAGGAAACAGAGGAAACAAAGGAGCATCTATGAAAAGTCAACTTGTACACTTAGAAAGTATGTTTTGATTATGACTATACTTCTCAGCGGAGACATCAGTTTAAATCCTGGACCAGTTAAACACCCGTGCTCCAATTGCTTCAGGCCAGTTGCCAGAAACCATAAAGCTGTGTCCTGTGATGCATGCAATGGGGAAGTTCACATTCACTGTGAAGGAATAACCAGAAAGAAGTATAAAGATCTTGCAAAGCTTGATGAGTTTCCATGGACATGCAGGCAATGTTGCTCAACTAATCTGCCATTTTCTAATATCAACAATGGAGTGATAGAATATCAGATCGATAATTCTGACCATTCAAATGGTGTCGATATGCCTGCTTTTCTGGAGGTAGATTTCCAGCAAATAAAGGAAAAGAGTGGCTTGAAAATGCTTCACCTTAACATCAATGGTTTATTATCCAAGTTAGACTATATGAGACTGTTAGCGGAAAAAGTAGGATTTGACATATTGAGCTTGAATGAGACAAAAATAGCTGCAGATATTGGAGATGAAGATATCCATATTAATGGATACTCAGTTTTTAGAAATGATAGGTCAAGACATGGAGGTGGGGTACTTTTGTATGTTAAAGAGACAATAGAAGCATACCTAGTAAAAGAATGGGAAGAAGAAGGTATTGAAGTTGTTTGGATAAAGATCTGCCTAAAAAATTGTAGCCCATTAATAGCATGCAGTTTGTATAGACCACCTAACAATGGCAAAGATGTGGAAGACATGGAGGCAGTGTATAATTATCTGGCAAGAGTTAAGAGTAAACTGAAAGAAGTCAAGGAGGTGCATGTTTTTGGTGATTTCAACTGCAATATGTTGAAATCCAATGCTTTGTCATCACTGGTTAAGGACACATGTAATATCAAGGGTGGGGCAAAGTTAATTAAAAACCCAACCAGAGAAACAGCAACTTCATCATCTCTGATTGATATTTTCATCTGCACTGCTGAGCATTTTATCAAAGACTGTGGAGTTATTAAAAGTGCAATAAGTGATCATTACATGCTATATGCAATAAGAAAAGGAAAGAAAATTAGATGCCCCCAAGAATAATTGAAACAAGATCATTTAAGAAGTTTGATGAAAATAAGTGGAATGAAGATCTTGAAGCAATGGATTTGACAGAAATGTACAACTCACAAAATATTGATGATGCAGCAACTATTCTCACTGAAAAGTTTCTAGGAGTGGCAGATAAACATGCTCCAAAAGTAACAATTAGAGTTGAAAATAGGATAAATAATATTTTCTCTGATTAGTTACCGTAAATCCTCGATTAAGCCCCCACACTCGAATAAACCCCCCCCTTGATTAAGCCTCCACTTAAAAATTCATTTTTGCAAATAAGCCCCCCCTCGAATAAGCCCCCATGGGGTCTTATTCGAGGGGGGCATAAAGTGAATAATATCTTATTTCGAGAAAGCCCCCACAGGAAAATAACTATACAGTATCACTTCCTTTGACTGGAGACAAAAAAGCAAAAAGAAACGCGATTTTCGTGATGATAAACAAATTATAATTTTTGTTAGACCTTCACACAGCAGTTTGTAACTCTTTTAATGATATCAGTTTCTGTAATTAGAAGCTCAAACTGCTCATGTTTATCTTTCTTTCCATTCAATTGGTCAACAAGAATTTTTGCCATTTTCTTGCTCTTTGTTATCGCTTTGTAATTTCCCGGAACAACAAGCCCAACTTCTCTTTTTCTTTTCCCACTTACCATCACCTCCAGCTTATTATCTGTTGCTGCATTTAAAAAGTTTGTCAACAAACATGAAAGTTCTATGGGTACGTGTCCGACCAATGCCGATTCGTCCTTGTCTTTTCAAAAACCTCCAATAGCATTCTGGTCGTATTCAAGAGCTGCCTCGCGGGTGTCTTTTCGACAAACAAGCTGCTGTCCAGCTCGAGGAGTCCAAGAATCGTTATAGATATGATGACCTCAAATGACCGTACTAAACTCAATGTTATAATTCATTTCAAAACATAGTGGCAGTATTCTAGACATGTTCAGCATTAAAAGAAGAGACAACTTGAATAAGAATGAGAAAGCTGTTACTCTGAGCAGTCTATTTAACAGGATGTCACAGAGACTGAAGGTGATTTGCAGTTTCTATTTTGAAAACAATGTGCCACTTTACACTTCATTTGCCGGAAAAGTGAACGGAAATGTATTCTATCTTGCTGAAGGAGTGTAAATTTGCATAAAACTGCCCACCCTGACAAGTGTTACATTTTCCAATCCTAACAGCAACTAGTAGTCAGATCAACATTGGTGATCAAAATGGAAGCTTCCAGTACTAACAGAGGCAAAAAATCGTCTGATATAACTTCACACAAAGGGAAAAAGATGCGATCTTACACTATTGGTTTTAAACTTGAGGTTGTTGAATACGCTAAAGTGAATTCAAATCAAGCCGCTGCGACTAAATTCAACGTGGATCGTACTTCTGTTCGCGAATGGAGAAAGAAAGAGAGAGATTTAAAAGGCATGCTGTCTTCCAGGGGTACAAAGGGGCGTAAGCGGCTTGATGGTGGTGGGAGAAAACCTCTAAATGAAAGCATGGAGGAACGTCTGTTAGAATGGATTTTCCAACATCGTTCAAAAAGGCTACGAGTTTCACGAAAACTTATTATGAAGAAGGCAAAGGTGGGGTTCGATTTATCATACCTTAACAATAAAAACCATAAATTTTCATGTTGTAAGCCCGATCTTGACATTGGTTTGTACTGTTTAAAAAACAATGCTTAAAATTTAACAGGTGATTCACGAAGAAATCAAGAATGCGGAACCGGATCGACACGAAGAAATCTTTGAAGCAAGTAAAGGGTGGTTAGATAAATTTATGAAGAGACATGGTTTGTCATTGAGGCGACAAAGGTCTATTGCCCAGAAGGACCCAGACTTGCTAATTGCCAAAATTGTGTCCTACATTCTAAGAGTTCGTCGATTGCGCCAAAAGTATTGCTATCAGTTTAATGACATCATCGCATTTGACGAAACACCTGTCTGGGCTGGCATGGTATCGAGCACAACGGTCGATGTCACTGGTTGAAAAACAATAAGTCTGAAAACAACCGGCCATGAGAAATGCAGAGTAACAGTGGGCCTCGCTGCAAAAGGGGATGGCGTCAAGCTTAAGCCGTTCATTGTTTTCAAGGGGGCAAAGCGAGAAACTGAGGCCATGAAAATAGAGTTCCAACATAAGTGTGTAGTTGCAACATCTTCAAATGGATGGATGGATACAGACCTCATTTTAATGTGGATAAACTCAGTGCTGGGACAGTTTTCCTTTCGTCGTCGCTTATTGGCTTGGGATACATATGAGTGCCATTTGACGCCAGCAGTCCAGGCTTCATTGAAATCTAAAAAGATGGACACTGCCATGATTCCAGGAAGGTGCACAAAATACATCCAAGCGCCAGATGTTAGCTGGAACAAACCATTCAAGGCCAAATGCACAGAAAAATATGATGCATGGCTCACATCTGAAGGGATTCGGAGTGAAACTGAAGCAGGCAACCTAAAAGCTCCTCCTCGTCGTGAAATTATCAGGTGGATATTAGAGGCGTGGGATGAGCTTTCATGTGAAAGTATAAAAAGATCGTTTGTAAGCTGTGCAATAACAACGGCCGTCAATGGAAGTGAAGATGGAGAAATACATTGTTTCAAAGAAGGCCAACCTTGCCACACAGGGAAAGCAATGCTTGCAGAGCAAATCAAGCTTATGACGGAGGAAGAAGAAAATCCTTTCACTCCTGATGCGGATGATATTGATCCTGCAACACCACAAGACCTGATAATTGATTTGGATAACGGCAGTGATGACGATGAAGAAATCGTTATTGACTGATAAATTTCGTTTGCGAAATAGCCACTATGATTTTTTTGTAATTTTTAATTTAGCTGATTGAGAAAATTATGTCGTCTTTTTCTCTCTCAACCTTTGAAAAAGCAAAACTTTGAAATAAGCCCCCCCCTCGAATAAGCCCCTACCCAAAAATTCATTTTTGCAAATAAGCCCCCGGGGGCTTAATCAAGGATTTACGGTATTACTTCTTATGAAAGAGAGAGATCATGCAAAGATAATCTCAGCAAGGACAGGTAGAGAGGAGGATTGGTTTAAATATAAAAAATTGAGAAATAAAGTGAACAACAAGAAGAATCAGGAAAAGAAAAGCCACTTCACTGAGCTCATAGAAAATTCCAAAGATGACCCAAAACAGATGTGGAAAAATCTTAAAGAACTGGTTCCAAATAAAATTACCAAACAATCTCAAATCAAAAGGTTGGAAATAAATGGAAATGATGAAACGGATAGTCTCAAAATCGCAGAGCATTTCAATCATTACTTTGTGAATATTGCAAGTAAGCTAGCAGAGAAATTTAAAAGAGTCACATCAACGCAAGCTACCTTACCCAACCAGACAACTTTAGTGCTTCATTTTCAGCAGGTTAGTAGCCAAAAAGTCTACACCTTTATCAAACAGCTGAAAAATAGGAAATCAACAGCCATAGATGGAATAAGTGTGAAACTTTTGAAAGCTGGTGCAAAGTCTCTTAGTCCTGCTTTAGCATTTCTATTCAACTACTCAATAGCAACTAGTGCAGTGCCTAAGATATGGAAAGGAAAGAGAGTCTCTCCTATTCATAAATCTGGAGGGAAAACTGACTGCTGCAATTATAGACCGATCTCTATTCAGCCAATACCACTCAAGCTACTTGAATTGGTCATCCACGAGCAATTGAGGGATTACCTTACAAGGGAGAATCTGCTGACCGTTAGTCAATCTGGATTTAGGAAAAATCATTCCACCTCAACAGCAGTAATTGATGTCTCAAAAATCATCATTGACAACATTAGCCATGGCAATTACGTTGGAGCTATATTCCTTGACTTAGCAAAAGCATTTGACTGTGTGTACCATCCTATACTATCACAGAAAATGTCACGCCTTGGAATCAAGGATTCTGAATTAGCATGGTTTGAGTCATTTCTTAACAACAGAACACAAGTAACTATAATCAACAAAAAGCGATCAAAAGAGCTGCACGAGAAGCCTTTTGGAGTCCCCCAAGGCTCAGTGCTTGGGCCAATATTATTTTTGATATACATCAATGACTTAACATCAGTTGTTGGTTGCAAAACGCACCTCTATGCAGATGATGCGGTGTTACTTGTTGCTGATACAAAGGCGGAAGAAATCCAAGCTAAGCTAAACATTGAGATAAATAGTGGAGCAAAATGGCTAACAGCAAACAGGCTTACAATAAACATGGACAAGACAAAATACATGATCTTTGGGAGTAAGCAAAAATTAAAAAGTATAAACGAGATGCAGATCATGATTGGAAACGAAAAACTTAATAAGTGTGAGAAATGTAAATATCTAGGTGTTTGGTTCGACCCACACCTCAACTGGAATGAACATCTCAAAGTATTGGCAGATAAAATCAGCATGAAAATAGGAAAGATTAAAAGAGCTATGCCATTTCCGAACAAGACCACCAGAAAGCTGCTTGTCAACGCCATAGTGATGCCACATTTTGACTACTGTTGCGAGGCATGGTCATCAGCTGGCAAAACTAGTTTAAAGAGACTAGGACGCCTCTATAAAAAGGCAACTAAACTCGCATTATATGAAGACAGAGTATCACTGCAAGATCGGCTAGATAAAACTATAGCAATATTAACTTTTAAATGTTTGAATGATTTAACACCATTGTATCTCAAAGAAAAATTCAAATTAACATCATCTGTGCATCAGAAAAACACAAGATCGTGTAGATACAATAAGATATATGTTAAACATATAAAAAACCGATGGACCTCTTCTACATTCAAAGTAAGAGCTACTCATATATGGAACAAATTGCCCAATGAAATAACATCTCTGTGTAGCATTTTACAGTTTAAGTCCCATTTTAAAAACTGATTTGGACATACCGATCAAGGATTCAAATGCTTTATCTAACATTTTCTAATTAGCTTTTATATTTTATTTGTTTACGTTACTTTCACAGTGGGCCCTATTGTAAAGAATTATTCTCTTTGTAGATAAATTATTATGGGCTACCCACTTTAAATATATCATATTATTATTATTATTATTATTATGATAGTTACAAGGCAAGAAAAGGATGAATTTATTTTTCAATTCTTCAACACAATTATCTGCAAGAAGAGAATGATCCGTGGATTGGTAGTAAGTTTGATAAAATGCACTGTGACTGTGGCTAGGTATTTCCTGGGAGGAGGGCATATTATATTTGTCAGATAGGTCTTCAAATTTTTTGTTTCGTTTTCACCTACCTATCTTTCTAGGACGGGAGTTGGGTAGACCTAATGCTATTATGCTGCTTTTTGCGCTGTCATTTGCAATGCATAGGCCCACAACGTTCTTCGTTAAATAGTTAAATGAGTCTTATAAAGACTATAATCTTACCTGTTCCACAGCCAGAACAAAAACTCGCATCTTCGAGCTGTTTAACGCCACAGTTGGTGGAAAACATGACTAGGCAGCAGGCCTACTACCGTACCGTCTCTCTTCTCTCGCCTTTCTGTCTCCACGCACGTGTGGCACGAGGGCGGCAAAAGAGTGCCTGCATTACTTTTGGTCAGCGTTTAATGAACAGGGAACCAGTAGAGTGAAATTGCTGCCAAGCAGTGATATTGTCGTGAGCAAATTGATATTGCCGTGAGCAAATTGAAATTGCTGTGAGCAAATTGAAATTGCTGTGAGCAAATTGATATTGTCTTGAGCAAGTTGATATTGTCGTGAGCAAGTTGATATTGCCGTGAGCGAATTGAAATTGCCGTGAGCAAATTGATATTGTCGTGAGCAAATTGATATTGTCGTGAGTAAATTGATATTGCCGTGAGCAAATTGAAATTGTTGTGAGCAAATTGAAATTGCCCTGAACTTTTGGGCCACCGTAGAAAATTGATTTTTTTTCCAAAAATATAAAAACAACCTCAGGTACACTTTGAAGCATGCTCTTTTTAATGGTAAACTCAGCCTCGGCAAAACAATTACTAGAAATCTCATATTCTTAATTTTCTGGGGTAACCTCAATTTAGATGTCCATGACAACGCCCTAACAACGAACTTAATACCTTTTTTCAGCGGTTTTCCGATGCACAGTGCCCCCAGATTGCCTTAAATTTATACTATGTTATTTGGTGCTTATACAATATTTTACATGAAGTAGCTCGCCAGTTGGGAAGTACTTGTTGAACTTTGAACCACACATGTGAGAGTTATTGTGATAGCGGAACCAGATTCAGAGATTTTGGGAACAGATTTTGGGAATTTTGAGTAAATTTAAGATGGGAAATCCTCGAAGCAGAAGCAGAAAGGTTTCAAATACGATTGAAAGCAATACTACAAGGAAGAAAGCTAGAATGATGATGATGATCCTAAAACAATCACACAAAAAGATAATGGGCCTAGGCCTGGGCCCTTTGCCTCAGTTGATGGGACGCCTTTTTCTTCGCGATCTGCTTCAAAGTTAAGCAAGATTAGGTCAAGCAAAGAAAAATATGAGAATGAATTTTCTTTTTGTTTATTTGACACTGGAGTTTTGAGAGAAGTTTTCAGCAGTCTTTGTTGCCTTTATTGTAAAGGCACAAGTTTAAAGTTGGTAATATCAAAAGAAAACAGTAAAGGATTTCAGTTGAAGTTTGTTGTCATATGTGATGAGTGTGACTGGAAAAAGGAGTTCTGTCAGTGGCAAGACAAAAAGGCTATCAGAAGTTAATGTCAGAATGGTAGTTGCTTTCAGAAACATTGGTTGTGGCTATGAGTCCATGCAAAAATTTTCGATGATTATGAACATGAAAAAATCATAGACAAGAAAAATTATTATAACATTATTAAACATATGCATGAAGCATTCTGTGCTGAAGCTGAACAAAGCGTGCAAGATGCAGTTAAAACTGGTTCATCTGATCTTGCAGCAAGTTTTGATGGCACTTGGCAAAAGCCTTGGGCATGCATCGATCAATGGTGTTGTTTCAGCAATATCAAATTCTTCGGGTAAGGTCCTGGATTTTCAAGTCAGGTCAAAGAAATGCAAAGCCTGTGACAGAAAGAATCATTTGAACAACGAATCACTTGTTTATTTACAGTGGCAGATATGTCACAAGGCCAGATGTACATTGAATCACAAAGGATCATCTGGAGCCATGGAACTAGAAGGGCTAAGGGATATTTTTAATCGCAGTGAAACAAAATATGGAGTCAGATATACGAAATTCATAGGAGAAGGAGATTCATCATCATATTCTACAATTTGTGAAGAAAATCCTATGGACCAGATGTTTCAATTGAAAAGAAGGAATGTGTGGGCCATGCGCAAAAACGCTTGAGCAAGAGGTTCAGAAATTTTCAATCCAATTTTGGGAATAGAAAATTAAAAGATGGAAAAATTATTGGTGGAAAAGGAAGACTAACAAAGAAAGTAATAGATAAGATGCACAATTATTATGGGCTTGCCATCCGTCAAAATAAAAATAATCTTGATGGCATGATCAATGATGTTATGGCTGGCCTTAACCAACAGATGGTTTTGCATCATCAGATGCAAAACCACAACATCACCAATGTCCAAAAGGAAATACATCTTGGTGTGGTTGGCAAAGATTCAAAGCAGAGGGTAGAAAAGATTACAAACACAAGGATGTGGATGAAAATATTGCCAAAGGCAATAGTGGATGAAATATTGCCTATATACAAAGATTTGAGTGACAGAACATTGCTATCCCGTTGCCTTGATTTGTTTACTCAGAATCCAAATGAACCTTTAAACAATATGAGCTAGGTGCCCCAAAAAATATATCCAGGTTTGAGGGTTGTGGAGTAATGTACTGCCAGTGCTGTAGCATATTTTAATGATGGACTTCATCAATTGCTAGGGTTCTAGAACGCCTCAATGTTTGCCAGGAAAAGACACTAATGTCGCAATTGAACAATTTGATGACAAAGAATCCCATCTGGTGAAAAAAAATGTCTGAAAGGATTAAAGAAGAAAGAAAAAGACTACGAGCTATCAAGAAAGAACTTTCGGACACCCAGAAAGATGAAGAGGGAAATGTGTATGAAGCAGGGGGCACTGATACTCAGCTTTTCAATTGATTAAACTTTAAAAGATTTTTTCTCAAAATGCAAAAATGTGTTAGTGTA
This sequence comes from Sanderia malayensis, assembly GCA_013076295.1. Classification (NCBI taxonomy): domain Eukaryota; kingdom Metazoa; phylum Cnidaria; class Scyphozoa; order Semaeostomeae; family Pelagiidae; genus Sanderia; species Sanderia malayensis. Next base: position 39,892 of record RQOL01000796.1, on the reverse strand, counting down.
CTCGACTTGTGACAATGATTTTTAGAAACCCTTCTTCCAATCAAGCTGCAATTTTCAGGATATGTTCTGCACATAAACCTCCAGTGCATGTGCAATTTTAACTACCATAGGTGCCATACTCCCATTTTTATGACCATTTGAAAATCATGTGATTTTGTGCAAATTCGCAATTACAATCTTCAGCATGAATTTTTGCAAGAACTAGACAAGTTTTCAAAATTCATCAATTTTGGAAATGAAAAGGCGAATATCATGAATAAGTTTAAAAAGTGGGATTCCCTGTACGTTTTACGAAAAGCGTGTTTCAGCAATTTTACACGAAAAGCTTGGCAAAACGTGTTCTCGATAAATTAACCTCTTTTACCGAAAATCAGATTGGCTTTGCAATAAAATGGTCCACTAAAAAGGTTAAACAGCTTTTTCCCTTGAAGGAAAAGAACCCTTACCCTGCTTGTACGATCTATGAAGGTGTTTGTTCATGCAAGGAAAACTATATTGGTGAAACAAAGAGAAATGTAAAAACAAGATGGAATGAGCATGAAAATCTGACAACGGACTCTGAACCAGTCAAGCATCTAAATCAGTTCCCAAATCATAAATCCTATTGGAAAGTGATCATGGGTGCCCCTGAAAATAGACAAAAACGCAAAAATCTAGAAGCTGCTCTAATAGCTCTCAAGAGGCCCACATTGTATGACCAAATGGACTCAAGCCAATTAATTCTATTCAGACACGGAGTAACATGAACAAATGTCTAATATATATATTCTATGATGTCACGTGACGGTGGCGAAACTCTGCCTAAAACAATAGATTCGACCCGAAACAATAGGTCAAACGCCTCAAAACAATGGGCCGAAACGGCGAATCGGTGATCAATAAGGCTTTTTTGAATGGGATGGCACAAGGCTGACACTTGCATGGAAAGGATCCATTTCTAGAGTAGGCAAAATTTATCTATTTTTGGAAGCCTATTTTAAAAGAATTTTTGAGTTATTCCATTAATTACTCCACTAATTGTGCTATCACGAAAAAACGACGGTTTACGCTGGCGAAACTTCCAAATTCGCATCCCGAACTCCATTTTCGAAAAGAGTATTCGTTCTCCACGTGGCCCGTTTCGCCTTTTCCTGCAATTTGATTGGCTCTTTCGCAAGTGTTTTACCAGCTGAATTTTCTTTGTAATGAGCTGTTAATTGTTTCAAAGACCCCCGGAGAGTTGCAGGAAACAATAGAGAACACAGGTAATAGCTTTGTTTTGTTTTTTGAATGAAAGAGTTGTGGGTTTTGTTGTAGTAGGCGACCGCCATTGTTGCTTCGGCATGCTAACAACGTTTAGGCCATGGTCAAAGTTTTGAATTTTTCCGGCCCTATTTGCACGATTTTCCCCATTTAAATTTTTGACAAGTGTTGTCTGATAACACAACTAAAATAATGTGTTGTTTTTTTGTCTTTTTGTTGTTTTTTTACGATTTCCAACAAAGTTGCTTTTCACTCGGGAAGGAGCAATTTTTCATGCAACACGCGTTGTTTTTGCATTTGCGAAAATTCAATTTTAGCCTTCCACAATTGATTATTTTTTTACCCAAACACTTTCGATAATTGTTCCCCAACATTTTTAGTGGTTTTTTTTTTAGTTCAACTGGGTCATTTTTTCAGTTCACTATTTGCCACGGTAAATACTATTTTTACTTGTTACTACTTTAAGTTTCATGCTTGCGCACTATATTAAGCAAAAACCTATATTCTTGTGCTTGTTTCTCGTTGTAAAATAAATGTGTATTTAAATAAATTATAGGAATGAAAATTGGTTGTGAAAAAAAACTATGCTAATGGAGATGTAGATAAGTTTGTTGTGCATCTTTTAATATGTGGTGTGCTATAGCTAGTCTACCAGGGAAGCATAGAGAAATAAAAATAGCTACCCAAATACGGCAGAATTTCTTCAGCAAGGTCCTTGAGTTGAGTTTCTAAAATTGTTATTAATACAGCATAGTTGCCAAAAGAATGTACAGCATACTTCTCAGTATGCTGAAATTCACATATGAAATCAGATTCCAAATATGGCTTTCCTAAAACATTTGACAAGCAAAAACCTATATTCTTGTGCTCGTTTTTCGTTGTAAAAAAATGTGTATTTAATAAATTATAAGGATGCAATTTGGTTGTGAAAAGAAACTATCCTAATAGAAATATAGATAACGTGGATGTGCATCGTTTAATATCTGGTGTGTTATAGTCAGTGTACCAGGGGAAGCATAGAGAAATAAATATAGGTAGCCAAATACGGCAGAATTTTTTTAGCAAGGTGTTTAAGTTGAGTTTTCTAAAATTGTTATTAATGACAGTAGAGTTTCCAAAATAATGTAGAGCATGCTTCTCAGTATAGTGGATTCATATATGAAATCAGATTCAAAATATGGCTTTCCAAAAAAATTTCACAAGCACAAACCTATGTTCTTGTGCTCGTTTTCGTTGTAAAAAGAATGTGTGTTTAATCAATTATAGGAATGAAATTTGGTTGTGAAAAAAAACTATTGTAATAGAGTTGTAGATGAGGTTGTTGTGCATCTTATGATATGTGGTGTGCTATAGCTAGTCTACCAGGGAAGCATAGAAAAGTAAAAATAGCTAGCCAAATATGGCACAATTTTTTTAGCAAGGTGTTTAAGTTGAGTTTTCTAAAATTGTTATTAATGACAGTAGAGTTTCCAAAATAATGTAGAGCATGCTTCTTAGTATAGTGGATTCATATATGAAATCAGATTCAAAATATGGCTTTCCTAAAAAATTTCGCAAGCACAAACCTATGTTCTTGTGCTCGTTTTCGTTGTAAAAAGAATGTGTGTTTAATCAATTATAGGAATGAAATTTGGTTGTGAAAAAAAAAACTATTGTAATAGAGTTGTAGATGAGGTTGTTGTGCATCTTATGATATGTGGTGTGCTATAGCTAGTCTACCAGGGAAGCATAGAAAAGTAAAAATAGCTAGCCAAATACGGCAGAATTTTTTTAGCAAGGTGTTTAAGTTGAGTTTTCTAAAATTGTTATTAATGACAGTAGAGTTTCCCAAATAATGTACAGCGTGCTTCTCAGCATGGTGGATTCAAATACGAAATCAGATTTCAAATATCTTTTTCCTGAAAAATTTAGAAGGAAAAGCGTTCCTTATTTCCTTGATTAAACGGGGTGTTTATTAATCTTGGCACTTGGCAGGGTGCCTAATCGAGGGGGGCAATTATTTGAGGGCGGGCGTTTATTAGAAAGTACAAGATCACAACCTCTCTCATTTGGTCCAGAAAAAGAGAAAAGGGTCCAGTTGTGTCTTGCTTTTATCTAGCAACAATACACTACACAATCTTTTGTTGTGTGGGGTGCGTTTAAACGAAGGGGGCGTGTTTATTTCCAAAAATATTAGCCTAATGCGGCGTTTATTCGAGGGGGCGTTTAATCGAGTAAATACGGTATATTCTCGTGCTTGTTTTTCGGTTTAAAAGGAATGTCTGAATAATAAATCAGATATATGAGATTTGGTGCATAAAAGAGATTTTTCTGATGGAAATGTTGGTAAGGATATTGTGAATATTGTGATATTTGGCTTGTTAGGTTGTATCATAGCAGAAAGTATCAAAATGACAAAATCACTTGTCAGCATTTTTTTTAAGTGAAATTTTACAATTATTTACATGTTAAAAATTGGAACAGAAATTGTGAAACGTTCTTTTGCTGTTGGTATTGAAGCAAACCACATAAAACTTTAGAAGTGTACTGAAAATATATTTTTCAAAGAACTGTAATGTAAGAAATGTTTGAAAGTTATTGTGTTTATTATCTGTATGTTTTATGAACTTTAGGAGTTATTATTCTTGGGATGACATGATTGTCATGTAAAACTGAAAGGATGAACTGAGTAGAATGCTGCCATGCAAGTAAAATGGAAGTTACTACTTAGATATTTGAAATGTCATGTTACTTTCATAGGGCCTTATAATTGAATATATTTGTTAACACCGTTACATTTCAGCATGGCCTCACCATCCTAAGTGGAAAGTTCGTTTTTCGTGCGCCGAAGATTTGCACCAACTCTCCAGGTCGAGAATTTTTGCGCCAATACCCTTTAAAAATAAATTTTTGTGCCACGCTCATGAGATGGTTAAAAATGCTTTGAATCTAACAAAGAAACAAAATACCAAAAACATTAAACACTATCATATCATTATGTACCTACTGTTATATAACCTAGTAACAATTGAATCATAATAAAATTATACAGTAAGTTTAAGTCCCGCCTTCCAATTTTCAAACTTCTTTCTTCTAGTTCTTCGTTCACAACCGGAATGGCAAGCGAACACTTTTTGTTTCTTGTAATCTTTTTAAGACCCTTTCATCACCAGCATACTTGGCTCTGTCGCCTAATATTGGAAGGATATGTTTCGGAATTGATGCCTCTTTGTCACTGCCAATATATACTTTTTCAATCCTGTCAACGGCTCACATAAAACAAATATAAGAGATAAACACATATAAAAAAACAAATATAAAAAGAAAAAAAAGAGAACAACAAATGAGATCAATACCTCGGTGCAAGTGTTTCATTTGATTGTCCACCACAAAACTGCTCTGATTTCATCACACTGTAGAATGACTCGACAATAGCTTCAGTACCACCTTGTGCTAAAGCAATATCAATTGCCACACAACCTTCAATGCCTATGGCCATAAACAGTTCTTTATTTTGATATATGCTTTGGTAGACTGCTACCTCATTGAATTCACCATAGATCGGGGTTTCATTTGTGCTGAATGTAGGTGCATACACATTTCCCAAGCAATATGGCTTCTTTTCCGAATATTGGCTCAACTCCAACTTCACTAAATTTCCAGTTGTAGTTTCTGGCAATGCGAACCATTTTGCTGCACAGTTTCTATGCCAAAGAAACCTTTTCACAGCCTGTTTTATCCTATGCAAGTGGTTAGTTGCAAATTCTGGATGGAATAGAATATCACTTTCTGTGTTGCCTGTCTCGTCCTCTTGTATTTCTCTTTCATCCTCTTTGAAGCAAAACTTTTTGATGTGGTCTGATGAACACACATACGCAAAGAACTTGTCAAAATCATCTTTTCCATATCGCTGCAATTCAGCTTCACCAAGAAAAAGCTTGATCTTTCCATTCTTCAGCCGCTCGCCACAAAGATAACCAAATATTGTATCCAAATCCAAGGATGCTAAGACATGCAACATTTTTTTTTGAATTATCAGCAATCCTGCTTTCAAAAGATGCAATTATGTCTCTGATAAATATTTGCAGATTACGTTTGACGTCCTGCTTCTCCTGGCATTCCCAGTTGTGAAAATTGGACAGGTTTCCTTCATTGTCATACACATTATCTGCTGATGTTATCTTCCATCCTTGCACTAACTTAATACCTTTAAGAATAATTAACATTTGTCATTTGTTATAAGTCCTCTTTTGTCACAAAGGAGTAAAGAAATGCTCCAAAACTAAAGCAAAAAAGCCCAATTTAAAGTGTGGCTAGCAAACTAAAGGGGCTCTGAGTTTTTGCAGCAAGTATGGTGCAGCAAGTATACCCAGTTGTGTTCAGGATATTTTAAAACAGATGGTCCAAAAATGTTCTTACGTAATATTATCTCCTTCCATCATAATGCTAGATGCAGTTAAACAAGAGTATACTTTTTTAATCACACGATACCTTTAAGGTGGTATACTACCATTAAAGGCAACTTTTTGTCCTGGTGATTTCAGATAGCTTTCCTATATACCATCGGAAAGAACTTTAAATTTGAAGTTCATTCATGCATAAATTAGCATAATTTGCATAAATAATCGTGAATAAATTAGCATAATGTGTGAAAAAATACCCAACTTTGCGCAGGTTTTATGGGTAACTCCCAAAAAGTAATAAAGCACAGCCTTCTAAATCACTTGTTAGTATCCTGTTCCTGTGCAACATACCTAAAATTAGGTTGCAAGAGTGATTATTTTGAAATTATTGATTAATAAGCAAAAATTGACAAATTTTGAAAGAATGCAATTGCTTTTAATAAAATGTTTGTCGAGTTCAAAACACATATCTTGACTTTTTAGGTATGCAGCACAGGGATGATAAATCTGCTTTATTTTAAAGCAATTTTCATCAAAATAGCTCCTATTTGGGCTGAGTTACAGTTGTTTAAAGTTCTAAGATCATGCTTTTTCAAACTTCCCAGAAAATGCCATTTAAAGTTAAAAACGAAAATAAAATGAATGTCTTTGTCACATCAGAAAAAACCACTTGCATAAGAATCTTTCCCTTCAACCTCTTTCTCTTTGTCAACATATCCTTTGTGAAGAGCCCTTAATTTTTTTCTTCTTGCTTTGAATCTTTCAGTTCTTTTTGCTTTTTGCACTTTAGTCTTTTTTGCAGCCATTTTTTCAAACTGAACATTTTCCGAAAATCTCAATAACTTGAAGACCCTATTTATTCCAGTTGGTCCATCATTAAAACTTAGAACTGCCGAGCAAACACCCATTTCCAGTGTATTTCTGCCAACATATGCTTTGGGACACTTCTTCCATACAATCTGGTTGAATGCCTCATTTACATTTTGTGTCAGACCATCCAGGCACTTTGAGAGCAATTCATTTCGGTTGAGGTCCCGGAAAATTGGCTCTATTAGTTTATTGACTGCTTTTGGCAAGCTGATCTTCTTTTTGTACGTGTTTGTATTCTTTATTTTATCTTTTTGCCATTTGCACCAAGAGTCAATTGTGCGTGGACAAAACTTATGCCGCTCCTCTTCTGGAAGATCGCTGCAATGAAAAAGAACAGATGCAACAGCCTTTTTCATGGCATATAACTTTCCGGTATTTTGTCGAATTGCCATGCCAAAATAATTTTGCATGGTATTTATGGCTACGTCTGTTAGTCTCCCTTTTCCAGATAATTTTTTGCCATCACTGAGATTTTGACCCCTGTAATCGCATCTCAACTTTCGCAACCGTGTTCCAAGGCGCTTTTGGACATGTCCCACACATTCAAGCTTGTTTATTTGAACATCTGGGCCATATGGTTTGAGCTCTTCAACTTTCAGATAGGCTTCGGTGTCTCCATCTCCAACATATTGAAGGTACCTCAACTTGTGCTTTTCAATTGATCTTGAGAATATATCAATTGCACCAGCAGCTTCCATTGCACCAGATGATGTGCTGTGGTTCTTCTTGCAATGATGAGTTGCTTTCCATGTGGCATAATTTGGAGAATCTTTTCTCGATTCCCACAATGCACATCCTTTGCAATACTTGCTGAACACTTGAAAATCAAGTACTTTTCCTTTGGCAGAGGTTGCAACTATTACCCCATTCAGTGAGCTGTAACCTCTTTTCTGCCATGTACCATCAATAGCGACTCTTGTATCAACAACATCTGTTGGATTTGTCATGTTTTCTTTGACTTCACAAGCAGCTTGACTCATGCTGTCATTTGCAGCTTCACTGTATACTTCATTCAGCCTTTCCACCGTTTTCTGAAAACTAGATACGTTCACTGGTGGCAGGAGATTGAGTACTTGTGAGAACATATTGAGCGATCTGTATCCCAACCCAATTTCCTTGATTGCCAATGCTGCTCTATAATTGATCTCAAATGCATTACGTCCTGGTGTCAACTGTTCTTCAATTTCATTTGATGTATAGAAATGCAATTTCCAGCTGCACTTCAAGCATTTAATTGTGATTCCTGCGCAAAATCCATACTTTTCATCAATTTCCAAATTAACAGAGGCATTACAATCTTTACATTTTCCGACAATTTCAAACACACTTTTTAGTATGGAATAGCCAATGAATAGATTCCAGTCCTGAGCAGGTAGTTCACTCATACGTGGCCTTTTAGCAGAAGGACTGCCAGTTCGACAAGATCTAGGCCTTGCAAGAGGAGTACCAGAATTTTGCTCCTCTACGATCTTCGAAGGTGTTCTTTCTCTCTTCCTACCAACCTTTATCACATATTAATTGCCTTGAAACACTTTTCAACAGTACTGTGGAGGGTGTTCAGTCAGGATCAACTGAAGATTAATAAAATCTAGGCAAGGATTAATGAGGATTGGGTTATGACAAGAAATTATTAGCCAGGATTAGTAAGGATAAATGTTGAATGGATAAAGCCAGGATCAGTTAAAGATCAACTAATGATTATGTAATGACTAGCTATGATTAGTAATGAATAGTTAGGATTAGAAGGATCTGTTAAGGATCAACTAATGATGAGGTAATGATTAAGAATGATTAGTAAGGATTCGTAAGGATTAGTTAAGGAAGAACTAAGGATCAGGTAGTGATTAGGAATGATTGGTAAGGACTGGTAAGGATCAACAGATGATCAGATGATGATTAGGAAAGATTGATAAGGACTAGCAAGGATCAACTGATGATCTGCTAATGATTAAGTATGATTGGTAAGGATTAATGAGGATCAGCTAAGGATCAACTGATGATCAGGTAATGAATATGTATGATTGGTAAGGATTTGTGAGGATCAGCTAAGGATCAACTGATGATCAGCAATGACTATGAATGACTATAAGGATCACTGAGGATCAGTTAAGGATGAACTCGTGATCAGCTAATGATTAGGTATGATTGGCTAGGACTATCAAAGATCAGTAAAAGATCTACTGATGATCAGGTAATGATTATGTATGATTGGTAAGGATTGGTGAGGATCAGCTAGGGATCAACTGATGACCGGCTAATAATTAAGAATGATTAGTAAGGATTCGTAAGGATCAGTTAAGGATCAACTGATGATCTGCTAATGATTAAGTATGATTGGTTAGGATTGGTAAGGATCAGTTAAGGATCAAATAATGATAAGGTAATGATTAGCAATGGTTAGTAATGAATAGTTTGGATTAGTAAGGATCAGTTAAGGATCAAGTAATGATAAGGTAATGATTAGGAATGATTAAATATGATTGGTTAGGATTAGTGAGGATCAGTTAAGGATCAAGTAATGATAAGGTAATGATAAGGTAATGAATAGGAATGATTAGTTAGGATTAGTGAGGATCAGTTAAGGATCAAGTAATGATAAGGTAATGATTAGGGGTGATTAGTTAGGATTAGTGAGGATCAGTTAAGGATCAAATGATGATAAGGTAATGATTAGGGATGATTAGTTAGGATTAGTGAGAATCAGTTAGAGATCAAGTAATGATAAGGTAATGATTAGGGATGATTAGTTAGGATTAGTAAGGATCAGTTAGGGATCAAGTAATGATAAGGTAATGATTAGGAATGATTAGTTAGGATTAGAAAGGATCAGTTAAGGATCAAGTAATGATAAGGTAATGATTAGGAATGATTAGTTAGGATTAGTGAGGATTAGTTGAAGATCAACTGATGATCAGTAATGAATATGAATGACTGTAAGGATTATCAAGGATCAGTTAAGGATCTACTGATGATCAGTTAATGATTAGGGATGATTGGTAAGGATTAGTAAGGAGCAGTTAGGGATCAAGTAATGATAAGGTAATGATTGGTAAGGATTGGTGAGGATCAGCTAAGGATCAACTGATGACCTGCTAATGATTAGGAATGATTAGTTAGGATTAGTGAGGATTAGTTAAAGATCCACTGATGATCAGTAATGACTATGAATGATTGGTAAGGATTAGTAAGGATCAGTTAGGGATCAAGTAATGATGAGGTAATGATTAGGAATGAATGGTAAGGATTGGTGAGGATCAGCTAAGGATCAACTGATGACCTGCTAATGATTAGCAATGATTAGTTAGGATTAGTGAGGATTAGTTAAAGATCAACTGATGATCAGTAATGACTATGAATGACTGTAAGGATTATGAAGGATCAGCTAGGGATCTACTAATGCTCAGGTAATGATCAGGAATGATAATCAAGGATGTATTGAGGATCAAGTATTGAGAAGGTAATGACTAGGAATGATTAGCTAGAATGGAGCAGTCATTAATCAGGATTAGTTAGCATTATCCAAGGATTAAGTTTTGTTTATTCTGAAATATTGTTCAGTCCCTCTCCCGTATCATATTGAATGGAGGAACTTATCTATAAAATCAAGCGAGTTGAGACTTTAGAATTCAGGGATTTAAGAGTTAGTTGGTAATTATAAGTAAACAGCTAGCCATGAGTCAGTATAAATGTGGTCAATGTGAATTTTCTTCCAAGTATAAAAGTAATGTTACACGACATGAAGAAGAGATGCACGAGGAGAGCAGTGAAGAGTCTGACTCAGATGATGAGATAGAAGTTGAAAGTGATCATGATAATGATGAAACTGTCAACACTGATGAGGATCTTCCTTTAGGGAATGTATGGCCTTCTATGTGTAAGGAAGTGGATGAAGATGAAAACATATTGCAAGTTTTCAAACGTAGATTTTTATATAATAGAAGTTTTGAAAATGATGCTGTTGTAACTGCAGTTATAGCAACGATGCAAAAAGCACAGAAGGGAGATGATATGGATATGCAAGAGGCCTTAGATTATGCTATTGAGAAAAGAAAATATCTCATCATACGTCAAGCAAAGAATGACGAAGAAGAGGAAGCTTGTGATTCTGAGGATGCTGCTGTGAATGAACTTGTATTTAATAGTACTCCAGCATTTCCATATAGTAGGATATAACAATGCTTATAAAAAGGTTTAGATATTATTGTTTGCTAATGCAGAAAATGGTCTCTTTTTCATGGCGTCTTTCTTCTTGAAACGTGTTAAAATAGTTTCTTCAACAGCTTGCACATTTTGTTTTGAATAATGTCCATTTCAAGTTTTGTTTTAAAGTGACTCGAAATCTTGGCTATCAGCCAATCAGATTACAGAGATTTTCTGTTTCTAGAAAAATCTTTCAATGTGACGTCAGGGGATTTCCCCGCTTCTGGAAAAATCTTTCGAATGTGGGGCTCAGTGATTTCCTAATTTTGCTGAGTCATCTTCATTAGCCAATCAGATTGCAGGAATTTTTCTGCCTCTGGAAAAATCTTTTGAATGTGACGTCAGGGGGATTTCCCCGAGGAAATTACTTATTTCAGTTTCGAGTCTTCAGATTGAAAGAGATCTGACGCATACATTCCAACGTCGCATTCGAAAGTTTCTGATTGGTTCTTTGAATTCAATCTCGAGCCGAGAACGTGAATTTGCCAGTTCCTCGATATTTTTGTGTTTTCTTGCGATTTATTTAACAAATTCCTATCATCTTATAAGTGCATGAAAAATATGAAATAATTCATTCAATATAATATATACAATATACAAGAGATCTTCTTTTTATTGCTGTAAAAATTTTTGTCATAGACAAAACCGTTTTTTAGTTATTAAGCTTTGTATGGGTTTTTTATCAGCTTTGGCGATGTTTTGCAACTTCAAACTAACTTTCCACAACCTGTCGTTTTCGATTATTTCTTTTACTGTTCATGCTCTTTTCAATTCTCGAAGATTCTCGCGCATGCGCAATCTTAACACTTTGGTAGGATGCTGTGGCAATGTCTGTTTGCTTTGGAGACCAATAGGCCAGGAAGGAGATGCCAGACCGAGATAGGGCAGGCCAGACAGGTCCTCACTCAACTAGACCTCACTACCCAATTCCTAGTTGATGACCAAGGCCTCCATCTCCAAGGGGATAACTTTGATGAGCAGGCGTCAGAGTACAAAAGCCACATCCAGAACTACTTCCAGACAAGAGCAGAGAAGACCCTATCTAGCTATATGGTCCACAGACGGTACCACCAACTCCTCCAGCACGAGCTAATAGAAAAGGCGTTGCCCATACCGGGCTCATAGATGGACTCCTCCGACCCCAACAGAGGGGCTTATTGCCGCAATACATAATGACATACTCCTAATCAAAGCTCACTCTGCAAAGGTGACTTGGACCTGCACACCACAGTGCCGATTGTGCGGTCAGGCACCTGAGACCATATCTCACATAATCTCTTCCTGCAATAGGCATCACCATAGCGCTTACAAGCTGAGGCACGATCAGACACTCAAACCAGTTCTCAATGAGTTGTTGGACACTATGGACCTGGGCCAGCAGGTCTGCAAAGAACGTTCCGGCCCGAAACCGGATGACAGGCAGCAGCCCTGTCGGCCTCACACTGAAACTTTTTTGGTATTTTTAAAAACATTTTTGAGAAATTTCATGAGAGTTGGAGTGCTTTCTGTTTACAGAGACACTGCATAGTTGGAAATATATGAGACAACTTGTAATGGTGGGTCTCTTGGGTCTTGCATCGATGAAGAACGCAGCCACCTGCAATAAGTAAAGTGAATTGCAGAACTCAGCGAATCCTCGAATCATTGAACGCAAGTGGCGCTCCTTGGTCTCCCAACGAGCATGTCTGTCTGAGCCTCCTGACAAAAATCCAGCCTCGTGGGAGGTGGTGGGGTGTTCAGACGTTGCAGCCTAGTTCTGCGTGTCTTGAAGTTCAGTGCTTGTGACTCGGCTGGTCGTCTCTCCAAACAGCAGCAGTGCAGCAGAAAAGTCTTTGAACTGCCTCCCACTCAGAGCAACACATTAGCCACATTTTTACACTTTGACCTCAGATCAGGCAAGACTACCTGTTGAATTTAAGCATATTAATAAACGCAGGAAAAAAAACTAACAAGAATTCCTTCAGTAACGGTGAGTGAAGTGGGAATAGTTCAAGCTTGAAGTCTCTGTTGTTTGCAACGGCAAATTGTAGTCTCATAGAAGCTGTAGAAGTAGAATTGTAGAAGCGTTTTCCCATTGGACCTGTCCTGTCCAAGTTGCTTGAAAGGGCACAATAGAGAGGGTGACAATCCCGTTTGCCGTGGGACAGGCTGCCAAACGATACGCTATCCATGAGTCGGGTTGCTTGGGAATGCAGCCCGTTGTTGGTCCCCTGTCTGTCGTACATGGAAGAGTGTGAGAACGGGATGGGAAGTATTGTTGCTAATGACTCTGTCATTAAAGGGGAACTGAAATGAAAATTTTTTTTTGATTTATCGTTAGAACTTATTGAAAAAAAGTTAAATCATATTTTTTGACAATTTTTTGAAACCCGCAAGTGTGAATAAATCGGCGTCAAAGTGTCAAAATTGGGCACTTTTATTCAGCCAGTTTTGAGATCGCGGAAGTGGTTGTGACATCGAATTATGTACCAATCTCAATTCCTGAATTCTGCCTCGAGCGAGCATATTGAGTTATATCGCGTTCAGCTTGTCTGAAATAATGTCTGATAATAGTAGCTCTTCGGTATCCGACGAATTATCGTCTGAAGAAGGAGACGTTTGTGTTTATGGTGGACACGTTAAGCCATACCAATTTGAGCCCCTGGCGGACAGCGATGATACTAGCAGTGAAGAAGAAGCTGTTGCGAAAGATCATGATGGCCTAACTCCTGTTGTCCTGCGAGATCGTGATAACCACACAGTAGAAGTTAAATCTTGGTGAGTTTCACCTATGAAATACATATTTGTAATCTAATACTGCCTTGTATGCATACTAAAACTTTAAGAACTTAATTATTTGTTTCTTTTTGGCCAGGTGTACATGTGGCAAGTGCAGTTCAGAGAGTCTCGAGGGGGCTTTGGAATTTCGCTGTTGTGCCGAAGTCGCGGAGGCACAAGGAAAACTGAGATTTGATGGCAGCATTGAACGTATTTCATGTGTAACACAGCATGAAGACTTCATCGCTGTCACCAATAAAAGTGTCTTGGATATATTTGGTCAAACGATCAGGGATAAACGAGGAAGAAAATACAGACGCAAGGGAGATAAAAATGAGTGAGTAACACTTTGCAACTGGGCACTGGACATTGAAAAACAGTTTAACAGTTAAATAATTTTTTAATATTTAATCCTAAATGCTGGTGGGAAAATACCGTCAATTTTCCTCTTTTTCAGATATTTACGATCTGTTTCATACCGAATGTTGGCTAGATGGTTCTTTGGGAGAATGGGATGGAACAGTACTCGACCATTCCCAGCTTGTGTATACCACCATATACGTGAAAAGTATGCCAGTATATCAAGAACTGGGTATAGGGATGCAGATAATCATGGTTTGAGCTAGGTATGTTTACGATCAGCATTTATTAATTCAAAAAAACTTGTGGATGCCACTATGGGCATGGATTTCGTGGATGTCCTTTCCTTAAATTGCCACACTTTTTGCATCTTGGCTGCCTTCTTTCGGTATGCGCAGCCACTGCTGCTGCTTGCATGGTCTCTGCCGCTTGCAACTGTTCCTGGTCTTCAACTGAAAAATTAAAAAGGCATGATATTAAGCATAATAAAAAGCAATTCCTTTTAGAGCATATTGTTAAAGTGAAGCAAATTTGCCAAACATACCATTTGGATAAAGTTGAAAAGGGGTTGAATATCTGTTTTTATATGCTGCAACTGCATCATTTTTCTTCCTGCGGTCCTTAAACTCCTGGACCAGAGATCCAGGATATTTAGCCTGATATCGGTCAACTGTTGCAGCTAAGCTTTCTTCTGGTGCAGAAACTAGCACATCCATAATTGCCTTCACATAGTCTACAATACAAATTTGCCATTTAGTTACTCAATTTTGAGAAGAAAGTTATTTCATGAAGAGGCCAAAACAAATCTTTATAATTTCACTTACTGTAAGTAGGTGGAACAGCAATTTTTCTAACTATTTCCTCTCCAAGTTTGTATTTAGGATATGAAACTTTCATATATTCAAGACCAGTCTTAGTTTTTTTGGTTTCCCTTTTCAAGTTCTCATTGAAATGCAGAAGTGCTAAGGTGTGTCTGTAAGAAAAGGTCACATATATGACAAAGGTAGTAATAATGCAGCATTTTAATACTTTTTAATAATATGACTGTTTTATTGTTAGATTGAATGAAGATAGAAGAACCCATAAACAGCTGCTTCTGCCAACCACAGAGTTTACCTACCTGACAATTGTTCAAATCCACGAAAAGTGCAACATCTTTGGGTGCCACTGATTTAAAGTGGCATGGAAAGACTCTAAATAACTAGTTTGGTCATCGCTTGAAAGTTTTGTCAGTGCATTGCAAATACGTTTATCCAGAATAACAGATTTTAGTCGATCGTGAGCTGGGGTACCTAGTGTAATGGATAGTAGTGTCAATAATCATCATAATATCATGCAAATACAACACAAATTTAATGAGGGCAATACAAGCTACAGAAGACTTACCTATCTTTATCCACTTTTTGCGCTCAGCTATTGGCGGGTGAGCACATGCACGAAAAAGTGGATCTTCATGTTGGGAATGCTCATTTGCCACATGGTTCAAGATTGACTTCCATTTAGCCAAGATCAGTTTGCCAAATCCATTTCTTGTCGTTTGAGCACTCCAGTACAGATGGTTTTTGATGCCCCTCATCCAGAGAAGAACTTTCTCGCAGTCGGTTTCCTTTCCAATTTTTGTCAGCTTTTTTTGGACAGATTTGGAAACATGCCATAAATCAAAGAAATGAGTTGTCTCTGGATGTTCTTCCCTGACCCATTTTGTGATACCAGAGTGCCTGTCTGTTATGAAAGTCGGAATCGAGATATTACATGCTGCCAGGTAGCTATAACATCGCTTTAGTCCTTCTAGTTCCATCTGTGTACTGCCTTTTGTTTCGTTTGACTAAAAGAATAATTTTTATCATGATAAGAGTCAAGCAACAACTTTGTGCTGTATTGTTTGTTGCTAAAAAATTGTGTAAATGTTTACCTGTACAATTTCAAAATGAATGATTTTCATTTCAGAGCAACAAAGCATAGTGTATGCACCATACTTGGCACTGTGGCCCATGGAGTCGAAACGCCCATCCCCACACCAGACAAGATCATTTCTTTGAGACAGTTGGGCTAACAAATTCTCCTGATAGGCTTCCCAGTGCGTAAGAACTGCTGGAAATAGGAATTTTCGTTGGTGGTAGAAAAATGTCCTTGCCGTGTATGCTGACAGCCCCATGTGCTGGAATACCAAGAGTAATTTGCTGATTGACGCACCAGCCATGAGACTAGCAAAACTCAACAAAACGTTGCCAGCTGGAAAGCCACCTTTCATAATGGGCTGAGACTTCCAAACAAATGCATCATCTCCACACTTAAAGCACTTTTGTCGTACTGTCACCATTGTGCCATTTTTTTGCATGGAAACTGTCACTCCTTCAGTCTTGCAGCGAAAGCAGAACATTGTGAAAAGGTTCAGCAGCATTGAGTAGAAGACTACAAACTTTGGCTCACCACCTAGCGTATATTCTGCATCTTGACTGGAAAGGAAAAAGTTATAATGGTGAGCTATTACTGCAAATGTGTACCATTATAAAATGTTTGTTTAAATGTGATAACAAAGGTACCTTATATTTCCTCTAGTCTCATTTGCACCATCAATTGCATCCCCATCCTGGCTGTCTACATCAGAATCATTTAAACATTCAGCCTCTTCCTCTTGCTCTTCTCCTTCATTATCTTCTTTGGTGTTATACCAATCGGTGTTTTCATCAAGACCACTCTCATTTTCTTCTGATCCAGAGGTTGAATCACACTCACTTGATGTCTGAGAATACGCTAATTTCACCGGACTGGCTTTTTTGATGCTACGTATCTTTTTTCTCAGATAGTTCATCCTCTGAGTGAGCAAGGGAAATTCATTGAAGATGATTTACTCACATGTGCAGTATCCTGCTTAAGCAAGAACAGGTTAATTACTGATGGAATATAAACTTATATTGCTCTGTTGTTTTATTTTGCTATTCTGCGAAATAATTCTTCTTCTCTGCCGGTTCACTACTTTTCTGACTGCTTTCAACGTCATCATAACTTTATTGCATTTTTCACAGTCAGTGCTGGTATCGTCATATATAGTTTGAGAAGATTGCGCTTCCATATACTCATCATCAAATACCGTCGCCTCTGCTGAAGTTGCCTCTAGATCGATAGCTGATTCTTCGCTCGCTTCCATTGGCATTTCTGGAGTTGGCATTAAAGCATCTCTAACCAACTAGAAAAGAAGAGCCTGTGCGTTATATAGAGTGCAAAAAAACTACCCACAGAAGTTAGAACAATGCAACAAGAAGTATTGATCTGGTGACTTGTAAACTTACCGATCTCTTTGCACGTTTTGAAGGTGATTTTGTCTGTAAAGTCTTCGACGGCAAATAGACTGTCGGAATGGCACCTTTTCGAAGAAATTTTTTCCACGAGTTTCTTCAAATCCACCAAGTTGACCCGCGAACCTTCTTGTGTAGCAATCAGCTTCAAAATGAGCAGAGCAGAGCACGGGGTTCAAATACGTTTCACAGTTAAAATTTACTCTCTTTTTTTTGACGAATACATTCCACTTTTGTCTTGTCTTCGGATCTTTAGGAAATCGGTGCATGCTGATTCCTGCTGTACGCCTATTATTGGTACAACTCTCATTATCCAGTGTCCCAGCCACACAGCGTAAACCACCACGAATCTTAGCCTTATCCATGATTTTCAACCTTCCAATGTTGTACCTTTCTGCACTAAACACTAAACTGAAACTACCTAATGTATTCTACTTAACGTATAAATAGAATTTTACCAGGAAATGCAAAGGTTGCGAAAGCCTTTTGTTCATGACATTTCGGAAGGGTGCGGTGGTAACAAATTTAGAAATATGTTTCAGCAATAAGAAATTGTGATAAAATATTGCGAATAACGGATGAGTAACCTCATCAGGCAATTATCAGGTGTCGTTTATGCGCAATTTCATGCTGAGATTTGCGTGAAACACTTCAAAGTTTATTCCCTTTTACGCGATTAAAATATTGTGTTAGACAACATAATTGCCGTAGGAATGCGTGTCAACAATTATTACAGGCGACAGAACTATAAATTTGCATATAATCAGTTTACCCATTCATTTCTAGTTGACTTGAAGCCCCGTACATTTGGAGAGTTTCAGTGGATTCTTTCACTTCCGTACATAATTCGACGTCACAAAATCCAGAACGAGGCCGATTAAATAAGCCTTCCGGGTGCCACTTTTTGGCTGAATAAATTTCGTCACGTTTGCCCCCGTATCTCGCTAAATATAGCTCCAATTTTCGAAAAACTTCAGATTTCGGGGTAACTTAGTACGCTCTTTCAGAATATAAAAAGTTCAAAAATGGTTTCAGTTCCCCTTTAATGAAGTTTGATATTTTATTGGATATTTTTAAAAAAAAATTTGTGCTATATTTTACGTTGAAGTGAATGATTACGTTGAGATGTTGAAATTTATGTTGAAATTATAACATGTTCAGTAACTTCATTTCACACAGCACTAGACCATACTGAATCCTGTCAAATAAATCAATGTTGGGCTTGTGATAGCGAACGTTGTTTAAAAAATGCAGCAGGAAATTATCGGTGATTCGGGACTGGCATGGAAGGTTGTGGAGGGAAGATAATTTAGAGAGAAGGGGGTCATTTTTAATAGAAACAACTTGTGGAATTTTGCCTTCAACAGTAGCGATTGGATACTGTTGTCAAAAGTCACCACAAATGAAGAGAACTGGGCGAAGAGGAAGAGTAGAAAGAATATGTGCGATATGATGAAAGATTGGTTGTGAAACCTGGGAAATCTCATCCAGAAACATGAAATCAACATTGTCCAACTGCCGGTTTATTGACTGTTTGTCATTTGTATTAACTGGGTATTGAAAAGCAGCATGTATTGTGTTTGCAGTAAGTTGATCACCATATATGCCTTTATAGATGCAAGATAGACATCCAGTGGGTGTAACGACCATAACTGAAAGGTTGTTTTCAATACGATAATCAATAGAGGAGAGGAAGAGAAAGCTTTTTCTAGTTCCTGGTTGTCGTGTAATTAACAGGTATTTGAGCCAGTCACAGTCTCATGTCATGCTAAGTTTGTACTCATTGGATCAAGCATCAGAAGCTATAAATTGGTTATAAATGAGGAGCTGCTTCCCTTGTAATTGTGAAGCTCGGTTAGAGGGATTAATATTTTGAGTTCAGGATAGATTTGATGGTAGAACGTGCAGGGAATGAGGTGTTAGAATACCCTTTAGGCTTTGCAAGTAGGAAAGGACATTTTTTATGTGATACTACTTGTGCCCTTCTGCTTCTAACATCAACTGAAACTTGTGGGGTGAAAAAAACCGGGCATCAATTGCTGTGCTGTTTGAAAAAACAAGGATCTGTGATGGGGAATTTTCATGTTGTTTTTTTGGCAGAACCTCATTGATATTGTTGTGGTCATAGTTCATGAGGGTTAGTTGAAAGAAGTATAGAGGGTTGAATATCGAACAGTATCCAATGGAAAGAAGTACTGGCAGTTCTTGGCCTTGACGTTTTTTACTTGAGACATGGTCCTTTCTTAGCCAAATAATGAAGGTAATGTTGTTTGATTGCGAGGTCTACTGTAGTACAGTTGGAGCATTTTGGAATTTGAGGTTTCATCAGGTTTAGGAGGCAAGAAGTTCGCCGTGACTCCAAAACAAAAAGCTATGTCGCTGTTGGAAAAGAGGGCCTACATTTCTGCCTTGCATGAGTTGAAATCAATAAGATATCGAAATGCAGCGTGCCAAGCATTGACGTCAGTGGCAAATGGGCTGTTGGTATGGAATGTCTCATTCCATTTTGAAACATAAGAACTGACATACTTCAGCAAAATTCCTCTACCATCACTGGTTTGGACATCCATGGAGCAACGTAGAGATGGCAAGAGTGTGTTGATATAGGCTCTCAGGTACATTGCAAATGCATCTGCGGGATGTGCAATGTGGAGAATTTGAGATGAATGATCATCTTTGACATAAGTTTCTTTCTCTTGGACTAGTAGGGAGTTGGAAGATTTGCTACACTTTTGATGTTTTATAACGTATCCATACAAGGGGTCAGAAGTAAGAAAGATATCTGCACGTATGGATTTGAAATTAATGGCTTTAAAGTTGGTCAACCAAACTAGCATATGTACATGAACTGTTCCCCTGTCCTGAAACTAAAAGCGATAAAAGAAAGTGTCAACGCTTGTTGCACCTTTCATTTTGATAAAGTTAAACAAACGTGTGTTGCAATTTTGATCTGTTGTTCCGCAGAGGTATCCACAAATAACTTGTTTCAGGATGAAGATAAAGTGCGATGTTTCAAAGAAGGCAGTTTCTGTTGGACGAAACTTGTATTTTGAGCTTGGATCATCGAGCCAGTAAGGTGAAGTAAACGTCCATTCAGATGGGGAACAGGTGATAAAAAAAGCTGTGTGGCCCACTTGTCCTACAATATCAATCAGGTATCTCTGTTGGCGTTGCCAAAAACCTGGCGAGAAGCTTTTCGTGCTTAAGGCATAGTAGGGTGTGGAATGAAAGAATTTTGCCTGATTGATGGCACCAGTTACTGTTTTAAAAAGCCAGCAGTCCAAAACAAATTGCAGTAACTGAAAATTCAAGCTGTAGTCTACAATAGAGCTTAACAATTTGGTTGTGAAAGAATATTTTCTACTGAATTTGTCCTGCTTGCCGTCGTACCATAATTCACACATTGTGGTGAATGGATACAGGTTGGGCCACAATGCACATTCCACCCCAATCCATTGGAAAATTTCCATGCATTTCATAGGTATCTGTTCAGAAATCATTGTATCTCATTGAACAACATATTCTTGGTAAGAAGACACATTGGATGCAATTAAATAGTTGTATGCTGTTAGACAACACTTTTTGCAATTTGAATCAGTTAGAGAATCCATTTTATCTTTTACCAATAAGGGGGATATTTTAATGGCAAATAAACAATTGCGAATGCGATAGCCAAATCTTTTTTGCTCCTTTGGTTTGAGATCAATTTGGAAGGGACAGAGAGTTTCAATGTCATCGTGATCCAAACATTATAACTCCTCTGGAAAACTTTGGGGCTTTGGAACTTCATATCTGTCAGGTTCATATGGGCAAGGAAACTTCTTGGTTGTCTTGAAGAGGCGGCTATAATTTGGCAAGTCTCTGTGCTGATATGGAATAACATTGCTCACACTTTTTCCATGATAATTATTTGATCCAAAAAATCAGATTGTTAATAGCTTTATTATCAAAGGTACTCTCTTCAGCAACAATGGAGCCTGAAGTTTCAAATCTTTTCAATAATCTGTCAGGAGGTTGTAAATATATGGCATGACAAGATTTCCAAAAAGATGTTGCATCTGTTGTATTCCACTGTTTTGCCATGATGTGCAAAAGTGGTTTCTTGGAGGTATTTTTTAAATTACTAACAGTGAGCTATGTCTATGAAGGTTGAATTTGATGTATTTTGTGAAGTGAAAATTTGTAAAGGGATTGTTTGTAGTTAAAGTAGGGAGTATATAAATATATATGTAACCAAGAGAAAGCAATTTAATATGTTTAGCATGATAGACAGTGGACGATGGTCTTTTGTTACAAATGTGGCAATTAGAAAGAAAAAATAGACAACAAAATGTGATGATGTAACGGAAATGGATTTCCAAAGTGGTTGACACTGAAATATTATTCTTATAAAGGAATCTGGAAGAAGATATGTATAAAAGGTCACAGAATTTGGTTCTAACCAGCCTTGTAGATGTTGATGGAATGTGTAGTTAATCTTTATAGTACACTTAGTGAGCAAAAGTATTGCACAACCTGATGAAAAATGGCGTCTAGAAGTGGTCCAAGGCCTGAGCAAGAAAATTTACATAACAATATAAAATTACCGAACAGCTGTCAATAGCGAATATATTTAGCATAAATATACTCAAAATTTCATGCATTTTCAAATGAAAACATAATTTAAACTATATCATATTGCTTTGCAATAATATTAAAAGAAAACTGCGAAGAGGTCCCTTAAAAATGTTTACGAAAATTTATCGAAGTGGAATAATTAAAACGGCACTAAAATTACAATTTTTTTCACTCAAAGCCATGCAAATTCTCTCTCATTCAAAAGAGAATGTTTTAAAACCTTGAAAAATATAAGAATTATTTATGTGACTGTTTTGACCTTTTAGAATTCAAGGTTTAAGTCTTTGTTGATCATTTTAGGAATTTGATTTGACGAAACCTATTTTTCCGTAATTTTTTCCCAGAGTAAAAAAAGGAGGTTAAGCGGCATAACAAAAAATCCGACATGGATATTCCTATAATTTGTTTCAAATACTATAATTTGATATAATTTTCAAGGGCTTAATACTTTCTGAAGTGAGCAAAAATTTTATTTTTTAAAACCCACTCTGAAATTTAAAAAATAAAATATGTGCTTCTCAAGTTGTAAACAAAGATTTAAACCTTCAATTGTAAAAGGTCAAGACATTTACATGAAAAATGCTTATGTTTTTCCAAATTTTAAAACATTGACTTTTAAATGAGAGAGAATTTGTGTGGTTTTCAGTAAAAAAATATAATTATTGGCGTTTTAATTACTCCACTTCTATAAATTTTGGTGAAAAATTTTCATGGGACCTCTTCACAGTTTTCTTTTAATATTATTGTAAAACAATATGATATAGTTTAAATTATGTTTTCATTTGAGTATTTATGAAATTTTGAGTAAATTTCTGCTAAAGAGATTTGCTTTTGAAAGCTGTTTGGTATTTTTATATTGTTATGTAGATTTTCTCAGGAATTAAATGTTCCTGAATTTGGTACTTCTTCAACCAAGAGAACAATACCAATACAAAACCTTTGTGTGTGAAGGGTTACCGTTCTTAGGCTAGGCCACCACTCTGCGCTGCAAAACAATTCATCCGTTCTGTATTTACAGTTTCAATTTCAGCTTTCAATCTGGAATATTCTGTTACGTTTGGGTTTTTATACATTTCATACATACGTTTGTATTTTATGTAATGGAATCCCAAACCAATTTTCAGCCTCTAGCATCGAGTGAAGCAACCGGAGGAGAGCAACTGTTAGGGCAATCAGCAACAGCGGCAGGTATATATTATGTCTTTCTATTTTCCCAACAAAAAGCGTTACACGTTTTTTTCAAAGAAGCCTGGCTCAAGGCCTAGTAGTAAAAGTTTCTTAATTTTTAGCCACATTTTCCACATTCTACACTTAGTGAGCAAAAGTATTGCACAACCTGATGAAAAATGGCGTCCAGAAGTGGCCCAAGGCCTGAGCAAGTAAAGTTACATGACAATATAAATATACCAAACGGGTTTCAATAGCAAATTTCTTCAGCAGAAATATACTCGAAAGTTCATAAATTTTCAAATGGAAACATAATTTAAACTATATCATATTGTTTGACAATAATATTAAAAGAAATCTGCGAAGAGGTGCCATGAAAATTTTTCACCAAACTTTATTGAAGTGGAGTAATTAAAGCGCCAATAATCATAAATTTTATTACTGAAAACAACGCAAACTCTCTTTCATTTAAAAGAGAATGTTTTAAAATTTTGGAAAATATAAAAGTTTGTCATGTAACTGCCTTGACCTTTTACAATTCACCGTTAAAGTCTTTGTTTACAACTTGAGAAGCACATGTTTTGTTTTTCAAATTTCAGAGTGGGCTTAGAGAAATAAAATTTTTGCTCACTTCAGAAAGTATTAAGCCCTTAAAAATTATATCAAGTTCTAGTATTTGAAACAAATGATAGGAATATCCATGTCAAATGTTTTGTTATGGCGCTTAATCCTCTTTTTTCACTGTGGAAAAAAAATTACGGAAAAATATGTTTTGTCAAATCGAATTCCTGAAATGATTAACAAGGACTTAAACCGTGAATTGTAAAAGGTCAAGACGGTCACATAAAAAAATTTTATATTTTTCAAAATATTAAAACATTTTCTTTTAAATGAGAGAGAATTCGCGTTGTTTTCAGTGAAAAAAATTATAATTATTGGCGTTATAATCACTCCACTTCGATAAATTTTGGTGAAAAACTTTCATGGGACCTCTTCGCAGTGTTCTTTTAATATTATTGTCAAACAATATGATTTAGTTTAAATTATGTTTTCATTTGAAAGTTTATGAAATTTTGAGTATATTTCTGCTGAAGAAATTTGCTATTGAAACCCGTTTGGTATTTTTGAATTGCTATGTAAATTTTCTTGCTCAGGCCTTGGGCCACTTCTCTAGATGCCATTTTTCATCACGCTGTGCAATACTTTTGCTCACTGAGTTTAAAGTTTCTTAAAAGTTTCTTAATTTAATGAAAAAAGTTGCAGTGAAATTGAAATCGAAGAAAAAAACGTGGATGTGGCAAAATATTAGTATTATAACAAAGAAAAATCGTCATGTGGAGCCGACAATGTTATGCTTAGCACATAAAACATACTTACTGTAGTTGACACTTGCTAAATCCGTGAGGGAAAAACGTGTTTCCGAAATTTCTAATGTTTCTTAAATATTTCCTTGTAGTTCTAAAAGTTTCTTAAATTTTAGGGTGTCAAGATCTAGGTTTCTTATAAACCGGTTTCTTAAAAAAAACGTGTATGTTAATATAAATAAAATAACGAATGAGAATTACGCTTTTTAAATCACGGTTTTCAGTTTTCTTTTTTTTATAGAAGTTTTGCGGTTCTGCTAAAAAGAGTTATTTAGAAGAAAAAAGAGAACAAACACGCACTGATGCTCGGATGATTTCACGCCTCAATAAAATGGTCATAAATTTACAACCGTTTGTTGATTTGCTGTAATATCGGGAGAATGCTAACAATTTTTATTTTATTTTTATTTTTGTTGTTATATTGCAGATGAAAGAATGAAAGATAAAAACAGAAATGCCAGCAGTTGCTTTGGCATTATGCAAAGACAAGAGTGGCAATCTGCAGATTAAATACATGGGTAATGTCACTATTTGTTTTGAATTATTTTGAGGCAAAGCAATCACTTGTATAGTTTGACCAAACTCAGGACAAAGTTTTCTGGCAGTTTTGTAGCTGATTTCTTATTAATGCTAAATAGCAAACTGAATAGCATAATCTTTACATCTTTAACTTTACAATTCAAATGTGCATCTAGGTGGTCCTTGCTCCTCTACTTCTGATTCTTGAGTGTGTTCTCGTATCTCATATTCCAACACGCTTTGGTGGCCAGCAAAATACTCCTGCGCACTCTCGAGGGAAAAGGTATATCTGCTGGCCACCAAACTGGTCTATGATCACTCTGCCATTTATTGTGTTTCATGATATCTTAAAAACAAATGTATAGGTTAAACCATCTATAAACATTAATTAGGAAATTCCATATGCTACAAAAAAGTTAGCATGCTACAAAAACAAATGTTATACCATTGCCCAATACAAGCTTGCAAATCAATGATCTTTTATCATCGATATGAAAGCTCTGAGCATCCTCTATTAATGATTTTATAACAATTTGATCAACTCCTAAAAACACACACATAAATATATCAGCCATAAATACATTATGCTGGGAACATATACATCTAAACTTTAAATTCCTATACATACTTGTTATTGATGGTACTGCATCATCTGACGATATTTGAGTTGGCATATTCATGCACTTTAGCGCCACTTCCTGAAACTGTTGCATCACTAGAGGATGCTCAGCAACCTCACTGAAGATGTTGTTGTTGGAGAAGTTGAAGAAGTAAGGGGCGCAGAAGTCCACACAACTGTTGACTCAGTACAAGATAGTGAACAAAGTAATAGCCAGCAAGGTTTTGTTTCAAGACAACCTGTATTGCTGACTGATATGCCCTGTTTTCAGGTTGGCTTGCTTGCTTATTTGCAAGTTCATAAATACATTTTTTCAGTTAATCAAACCAAATATTGAATTTCTTATTGCATGAGGTCTAATTATTTTTTATTACAGAATTTTACATGGAATCCTGCTGATTGTAAGTCGCTTATGCTTCAATTAGCTGCATGCCCTACATTTTCTGAGCTGAAGAATTTGCTGGCTAGTTTACCTTCTTCACAAGTGCCTCCCAGAGATAACAACATCAGAAGCAAACAAATCCAACATTGGTTAGTTATCCTAGTTTATTTATAATGCCTGTGTCTTCAAGTATTGGTGTTAATAGCTTGTTTTCAATTTTCTTTTGTGTGATAAATTGGTTCTGATGTGGCTTGTTATCAGTGACAATGTCTACCAGCACTTGGTGTAACAGCAACACACATTTCTAGAATTAGAAATGAGATTGTGGGTTCAAATCCCACAGTGCTGTTTGTCATTGACTTGCTTACCCACCATTACATATTACATATATAAATACCTATATTTTTATACATTATATTTGCATTAATTCATTTTACTTTTATTCTAATTGTCAGGTATCGTCATTTAGTACCCAAACAAATTTTGCTGATTGGGAAAGAGCCAATTTTTGTGATAGGGGATGGTACTTGTTTGTATCGCTCTATTGCACTGTTCTTATTTGGTGATGAAAAACAGTGGGCATTCGTGAAGCTGATGGTTCTTGTTTATGGGGTTAGCCAAGAGGATAAAGTAATGCAAAAGGTAGATATAGAAATGTGTATTTATGGAAATCTACAATTCTAGGAGTGGACTGGACAGTCAGGTAATTTGGGCCGATGCTGGAAGGACCAGACTCTAAAAATAATAAGTTTTGATTTTGAAAATCCACGGAAAGATGAATAAACTCGTTTGTTTATGTCACTAAAGAGACTCAGAGAGAGTATGGAGACAATATTTATGGTCTAACCTAAAACCATATTACAGTGAAAGTTTGATATAACAAAATCTAAAGAGACCAGGAAAATTGTTTGTTACCTTTTCAAGAATTACCTTTTCATAATTCTTATTGAAATTTTATCTGATTTAAAGCTGACAGAAGCCTTTGATAACAATGCCAGTCTCGCTCAAATGATCACAACAGATAATGTGTCAGAAAATGACATGGACGACCATGAAAAGTTAGCGCACAATGTGAAACATGAAATACTATGCAGTCTGGATCTTTACCGATATGGATGTAAGTTAATAAATCTGCGTCATTCAAAATTGAACATCTACTTTATTTATGTAAGTTGCAGTATTATTCAGATTTCAAATAAAATTCATTTGATCTTTCAGCATTTCTTCATGTAGTTTTGTGTGCAATGGCGTTTAACCTAAACATCCGATCATTCAGTTCAAATCCAGAGCTCACTCGCAGCATATCATTGGTTGAAGCGATCGACCAATTAGATATTCTTTGGGTACCTTCTTCACTTGGCGGCAATGTTGACCATGGCATTCCCTTGATCAAGCCTGTTGATGACGATGAGTTGAATCAAAACTCAGATCTTTGTGCTCTTCACGAGCAATGCTATCGTCAATTTTTAGAAAAGAAACAAATGAAGAAAGAGTTGCATGTAGTCTTTGTCTAAGAGAGTACCATGTTTACTGCTTGAGTTCACGAAATACGATCCCCGGAATTCATGATTGGCAATGTTATTGTCATAAGAAAGCCAATTGTCTTGCAAGGTAATTTTGATAAAGCAGTAAATTTTGGATAAAGCACTCGCATGCAGTTTATATTGCACATTTTGAATACCGATTCGATACCAAGAATTTACTGTAGACTTCTTTATTGTATTGGATACTTTAGTTTCAAATTGTTAAGGATACTTAGGTCCCTAATTTTGGCCCTTTGGCATCTAAAGCATAACAGAATATAATAAAAACTAGGGGTCATCACTCGCTTCGCTCGTTCGCCCCAGCCCGTCAAGTAAAAAAGGCGTAATCTGGTTGGCGCACTTCGTGCGCTGCATTCGCTAACGCTCATGCCCCTTTCAACCCCACTTACAATGGGTTTGCTCGCTGCGCTCGCCTATGGTTGGCGCACTTCGTGCGCTGCATTCGCTTTGCTCATGCCTCTTTCAACCCCACGTACAATGGGTTAGCTCACTGGGCTCGCCTGTCTATCTGTCTGTCCATTTTCGCATTGACATGCAACATTGGATCATAAGATGGCAATTGACCTTTGAAAGCACAAAACCTTTGGTGAAGGGATAGTAACAATTTGAATGAATGTAAATTGTAACTTTCGGTAGGTTAGCAGAGCAATGAACTTCAAATTTATTCTACCATTTGAGGAAGGATAGTTGTCTCCCAAGGATAAAAGTAATACATTGTTATTGTGTCCCAGATCAGTGTATGAGGCAATAACATGACACAAAAGCTAATTAAATTACAATGTGATAGAAACTTACATAAACAGAATTTTCCTTTCATGAGTTTTTCAAGGATTCCATTGACTTTTCATGCATAGTGTGGTTAATGTTTGTTTCAATCATTTGACATTTGCATGGTGTGAATAGCAAGTATTAGTGACATTGACAGCTTCGGTTAATCACTTCAGTATTTGTTTCACTAAGAATCATATAGGAAAAAGGAAGAATTAATAATCAATGAAATGACGATATTATAGTTATAGAATAATAGGACAACATGATAGTTGTGCAGCCATATTCATCAATAGCCCTTGTGGATTAGATAAAAAAAGATGTTGGAAATGCAAACTGAGTGAAAATCATTTTTCCACTGGTCTACGAATGCTTTATCCATCATCAGTATTGAAAATAACAATAGTTTGATGAGGATGTCAATATATTTTTCTTGTGACACATACATGGAGCCAATGAACAAAAGGAATCAATAAATTGGTAAATACTTCAAAAATTATTTTAAATCCAAGCTAAGACTGGCAGGCACATGTAGTCGGGCATGAAACATCTATTTTGGAAGCAAGTAAACCATAAAGGTATTAAATAAGTAATCAAAATTTTCGATTTCGTTGCAATCAGTAAAGTTTTCATGGCCTAACCAAAATTAAGATGGTTTAACAATTTGATGAAATTGAATTGGGAATGAGTTAAAAATAAGATCTGTATTACCTGTAACATACATTGAAAATGTCCCCTTTAAATTTGGAAACAGTTTCCCAATTATAAGTTGTCCTGTTTGATGATCTTTTTCTGATGCTAAGCCAAGCTGTTTCAAATTCATGTTTCAAAAGTTAGCGTTGACAATTGATGGAAAAGAGGCCCAAGTTTTTCAACGACCTCATTTCGATGGCGGATAAAGAACTATTATTGGCGAAGAAGAAGAGCAGAAATGCATCTCATTAAGAACGCACAGTGACGAAGCTCATTAATTTTGAAGAGAGAGTAGATTAATCCTGCATTGCTTTTGCATATAATGTATTAGTACATAAACGGTAAAATGTAAGTATCATTCATCATAGCTTAAACTATGTGCTACACACAACTATAAAAAACTTTTGGCAGACAATTTCATAAAGGTAAACATGAGCTTTAACATGCATGAATAAATATGTACACATACTTATGATGTCCATTTAATGTTCATGTTTTATAAATCGAATGGTGAACATGAATGAGAGATAATTTGTCCCGTCTGTAAATAGTATTGATTTCTTCATCATGTGCAGTGTTCAGCCATGTCGACAGCATTGTTCAATAGGAATTCATACTCGCGTGACACATATTAATGCGTTTTCACCATTAAGTTTGGTAGTAATAAAAAAGAAGGTTGCCGGTTACATTAGTTTAAAGCTCGAACACCAACTTCAAGGGGTAACCTTTGTTCGAGGTTTCCTTGTTCATGAAAACTGCAATTTAAATTTGGAACACTAAATAATATCGGGTCATCTATATTGTTATAATGAATAAGTAAATGAGTTAATTGGTTGAGAGGAGGGTAATCCAATGCCAATTATTGTTAAAACAGCTACCGTTAATGGAGAGATTGCAGTTTTCACAGAGAAAAGGAAAGCCATACTCCCATAGGCAATATCGGAGAGCATGGCAAAGCATATCTCTTCTGATATGGGTGCTACCGAGGACCCAGATCGTGTTGTTGCTGTTGGCGAACACCCCCGGACACTGGAGTGTTTTGAAAGTGTGCGGATCGTTCTTGGCGAATCTTATAGTGTATGTGCGTGTGACGTCACTGCAGTTTTGGAAACGAGGCGGCGGCCATGTTGGAGGAGTGAATTATCAACATGGCGACTAATTTTGTAAACAAACCATCGATTTTGCTCTCTGAATTCGCGGAGAAACTTGATGGAGATGTGAAAAAACGATACAAAGAAAAGATATCCGAGATTGGAGTGGATCCTCTTCTTGTACCACAGTCGAAATTTAGTTCGGAATGTCTACCTCCAATAGAATCAATGGATCTCTTGTCTTATCTGGTGTTAGACACAAGCTTCTGCACCAATGCACTATTCAAGGCATTTCGAAGTTTACAAGCTTATAACCAAATGGTTTCTGGATTCGTATGTAGTGTCTTGGGCTACATTGTCAACAAGAGGTATGTCGTGAGAGCTAAAGTAAGACACTCACAGCGAATGAATGACCCACTTGTTCAATTATGGATAATAACAAACGAGGAAGGAACTGTGATTTCAGCCCACTGCACGTGCATGGCAGGGCTAGGAGAATGTTGCTCCCACATAGCAAGTGTTCTTTTTTACATTGAGGTATGGACCAGACTTAATGGTAAGCTTGCTTGCACCCAAGTAAAATGTACGTGGATATTACCATCTTTTGTGAAGCAAATTGATTATGCTGAAGTTAAAGATATAATTTTCAAGTCATCAAAAAAACTTAAAGCTGAAATGGAAAAATCCATAGCAGGTGTTAGTTTGAAAAAGCAAGAAGAAGGCAGAAAGTTGAAAGGTGAAGAAGCTGCAAAGCCAAGTAGAGTGGAGTTAGATGATTTCTACAGCTCCCTCAATGAATGCAAAGTGAAACCAGTTATCTTGAGTTTGGTCAAACCTTATCAAAAGTGTTTTGTTTCAAAAACAAGAGGGTTGAAATCAATAAAGGACTTATTCAATGAAAAATACATGAAGATGGGTTATCATGATCTTTTAAGGGAATGCCACAAAGTCAAACTTGATATCACAGAAGACCATGTAAATATCATTGAGAAAGAGACCAGAACACAAGCAAAGGGCAGTGCCTTCTATCAACATAGGGCAGGTAGAATAGGTGCATCAAGATGTTATGCAGCATGTCACACAGACCCAGCACAGCCATCACAGTCTCTTATTAAAACCATGAGCTATCCTGATGTTTTCTGTTTCAGCAGTGCAGCAACCAGGCATGGTTGTAAACATGAAGACAAAGCAGTTCAAGAATATGAAAAACGAATGAAATTGAAACATGAAAATTTCAAGGTGGTCAAATGTGGTACAATAATAAACAGAGATTACCCATTTTTACATGCGACACCTGATTTTCTGTGCTCTTGCAGCTGCTGTGGGGATGGTTGTGGGGATGTGGTCTTGATGTGGTACATTCAAACGTAATTTCATCAAAACCATAACGAACTCTTGAAATTTACTCAAAAGAAGAGACTTTCTTTTGACATGGGGTGCAAGAAAATTAAAGGTCTTTTTCAAAACTTCAAATGAATGCAGTCCAGTGTAAAACTTCACTTTATCGTCATCACCACAAAAATAATCCTCATCAAATGGCTTGGATGGGATGGTTAGTGTTTGTGATAAATAATCAAATTCATCAGTAGATGTTGCAGCATCTTTTGTTAGGCTCAAATTTTCCATTAGATCTGGAACATTTTCTAGTTCCTGTAAATCTTCTTCTTGGATAAAATCATGCTGAAACAATGCCCTGACGGTCTGGTGTTCTTCTTCTAACTTCAGATCTTTTGCTCTTGAAGCTTCTTGCTGTTCATGCTTAGCTTTTCGTTTTCTTCTTTGAATGACTCTTTCTTTTCTCTCCAAGTTTCTTTCACATTTCTCAGTCTGATTTTTCAATTTTGCATGGCCAAGATGCAGACTTGGTACCCAATCACGGCTGTACCTATCCCAAGGTTTGGCTGCAACACCACTTTCAAAGTGCTCACCACAGACTCTATCGTTCTCTAAAATTTGTTCAGTCAAATCAGCCCTGCTAATTGCAGCAATCCATAGTCTGCGTCTTTCTTCCGACAGCTTTTGCGTCTGCTCTCCTTGATGCTTAATAACTTCTGGGACACGAAAAAAAGAAATTTCTTTGCGTTTTGCACTGTCGTTTCCACAACATACCATCATACAAAAATTCGGCATTCTTCTTTCTCCGTCTGTGACTTTAATTTAGGCCTGAATCAACAACAACCGCAGCTAAGTTCTCCTCCAACATGGCGGACGGTACATTTTTCAAATCATTATGTCACGTGACCGCACATACACTATTGACTGGAGTGGCGTGGCAAACCAGCAATGTTCAAAGCTTTTTACGGCTTTGCTTTCTGAGTGTTGTGCTGATAGCACAACAGGGAACATCACACTGTAGTGCAATGCCGATCCGCTAGAACCACAATCTGAGCCCCGTATTTTGTGTATGTGCATTTTGGTAGACTGACACCCTCTGTGAGCAACGCAATTTATGCTCAAAAGTTTGTGAAGACCTTTACAGGACTTCTTGGAAGACAATGTTTTTTGTCTTCCTGTGTGTTTCCTCTGGGAGGAATACTTTGAGCCCGTCAAATGATGTTGCTCTTGACATGGCCACATATAACTGACCATGTGTGAACACGGGCTCTGGTAAATACAAACCAACATACCTGAGAGATTGTCCCTGTGCCTTGTTGATAGTAAGGCAGTATGCTAGTCTGACAGGAAATTGCCGTCGCTTGATGTTGAATGGCATCTCACTGTCCTGTGTTGACAATGTTATTCTGGGAATCATGACCTGTTGGCCTCTGTGTTCCTTCGTGATGATCTCTGCTGTGATCACGTTACGTCGGAGATGGCGTACAATGAGTCTTGTGCCGTTACAAAGACCTTTCTTTGGATTTAGATTCCTCAGAAGAATGATTGTTGCACCAACCTTAAATAAGGAAAGCTTGAGGTTACAATGTGTATCATCGGAGGACCATTATCAATATTTAAAATAAGTGTAGAATTAATGTATAATTAGTACATATAGGTAAATTATACCTTGAGTCTAAGTCGATGTAATGGCATTCCGTCAGGAGTTAGATTGTTGAGAAACTCAATTGGATATGCCGCCTCCTCATCTGGATTCTCTGTTATCACACTGTCTGTGCTGTAGTATGTTCTGTCAGCAGTTTGTAGTCTTTCCAGAATGATGTCATTGATTTGATGTGAGAAATCATTCTTTGGGGTAAGACAACAACGGTCTGACATGGTTACCGGATCCAGCATCAGGCGCGACTGTGGTGTATTAGGCTGGGGATATATGAAGTTGAGCATTTCCTCTTGCGAAGATGTGCATATTTGATGTGGCAAAGTGATATTGTCAAGTGCATCATGTGGTTCTTGTTTATTGCCGAGTCTTAGGAGCCATTCTGAGAATTCTCTGTAAGATTCATCTTGAACAGCTCTCATGTTTGTGTGCAGGCGATGTTGTTGAAACTGTGCCCACAAATCACTGATTTGATATGATTTAAGACTCCCTGATACGATTTTCTCTCTTCCTGCTTTGGGGACAACAGGTAGAACTTGTCTGAAATCGCCACCAAGCAACATGAATTTGCCACCAAATGGCTTTTCAACTCTTGTGATATCCCGAAGCAGTCTGTCAACTGCTTGTAATGCCAATGCTGGTATCATTGAAGCTTCATCCCATATGAACAGGGTTGTTTCACGCAACACTTGTGCTCTTCGGCTCTGTCTCTTGACATTGCATGTTGATTCCAGCTTCAATGGTATTGGAATTTGGAATTGTGAATGCGATGTTCTGCCGTCAATAAGCAGTGTAGCTGCAATTCCTGACCAAGCCATACACTGAACTTTGTGCCCAGATGCATGAAGGTTACGAACCAACGTGTTGTAGAGAAATGTTTTCCCTGTGCCGGCTGGTCCGTCGAGAAAGTGACAGCTCTGCTCTGATTGCGCTGCAATCGCTTGAATAATGGCTGTGTATACCACTTGTTGTTCTGGATTCAATGCAGCGCGCATTTGTTCTCCTTGCTCTCTTTCGTTTTCAACATCCATGTGATCTTCCTCTGAAAACATAAACAATAGTTAATTTGGTAGAAATAGAATCATATATTGGCTAAGTTATTACCGTGAATATCACCATGGTAAGTTGTAAATCACCTTGTTCTGGGATGACAAAGTCGGCCGGTAGCTGAGGAAGATGATCGTAGTTCGTGATGGACAAACCATGAACTTTCAAATTGTTGTCAATATCATGTAGACATTGATACATGTGTCTGTCTTGGAAGGTTATGTCTGGATTGTTGAGTTGATCACGTCTGACAAAGTCTTCACTCATTGCTTCTTTGAAGGCGTTGAAGAGAGTTCTGATGTCTGATGGCGTTTGAAAGAGTAACAATGATGCAAATAACTGTCTGAGTTGCGAAGGCATATTGAAGATGACAGCTTCTTCAAGACAACGTGTGACTTCGGCATCACCTTCTAGTAGCCCTAGAGCTAATGCTGCATCTTTGAAGGAATCACATGGATTACCTTCCACTGTACGAAGATCTTCAAATGAAGTAGCTCCTCGTGTATGCAATAGCAAAAGTCTGAGTGCAAACTTTTGCTCGCAAGGTCTCGGCTGCACTTGATTAATTCTACCAATGATGGGCATTGTTCTTCTTTGTCTGGCAGTCCATGTTTTTGAATGCTCCTGGAAGACATAGTGCTCTGGTATCTCATGATAGAGGTACTGATGTGCAGCTGGATCTTGCTGGTTGAGTTCAAACCATGCTGTAAGTGTTGTTCTATCACCAATGTTGTTGAGCCTTTGTTCGTCATCATTGTCATGAAAGATGACTTGTTGCTCAACTGGCAGATGAACAGAAAGCCGTTTGACTATGTGGCTCTTGTCGTGCATGGGGAACTGCATAAGCCGATAGACAGCTTCATGTGGTCCAATATATCTTGCGTTGATGTATTGGCGCACCTCGTTGTGTTCAATGTCTTGAGGTACTTGCTGTTGATTTTCTTCAAGAATTTCAACATGTGCCATATCATGTCCTTTGTGAATATATTTGAAAATGTACTTGACACTTTTTACTGTACTGCATATTTCCACGTTGATATGACACTGATATTTGATGAGTAGGTGTCTGTTATGTGGAACTACCCAAGTATCATCCAAGATGCGATTATTCACATTGACTGGATGACGACAGCGCCGTCTGTAGAGAGGATAGCCATTGACATTGATTTGAGTGTCAGCAACTGGTTCCTTTGGAAAGTGCTTTTTGCATTTGTTATTTTCCATGCACACGGACTGAGGATTTAAATTTCCACAGGGTCCATGTGTCATCTGTTTTAGGACCAACTTGTGGTATCTTGCATCCTGTGGATCCGGTATCTCTGCTGATATGAGTTGATCTACCTGAAAATGAACATGATAATTAGCAACTATTATTGAGATAATGTACAGAATAGTTGTAACGCATGTCCATCATGACATACTCTGCATTTGATTTTAAATATAATTATATGAGTAAGAATTATACAATCTCTCTATCTAAGTATGTAGATATTACCTGTTGTGGTGTTGTGGTTTATCAGCTTGTGAAAGAAACAGCATCATGTGTGCGTGTGGTAGTCCTCTCTTTTGAAATTCTATCACATATACATGTGCTGTGACATGTCCAAGAATATGGTTGTGTAGTATGTCTTGGAGTAGTTCTTGGAGTTTAAGTTGAAATACTCGTGTGACAATGTCCGGTCGATCATTGGCCGCCTGATATGGATGAATGTTTTCTTCTATCTCCTTCCATTTAGGATTGGCAGCCATTGTGAGGAAGATGTCTGGCTTGCCATACTTCCTTACGATTGTCATTGCATCTTGAAAGTGTTGATACATGTTTCTTTGGCTGCCTGGAAATGTTGAGGGTAGAATGATAACACGGCCAACATCGATATGTATGGGCTGATTCGGATTGTTAGCCCTAGCCATCTGGTTTTCGATTTCAGCTCTTCTGTTGAGATGATCCATCAGGCCTCGGTATGTGTCAACACGAAGTTGACGCTGATTGTTCATAATCCAGCTCAGTTTATTGCCTTCTATCTTCGTATATGCATCTACCAGATACTGTTGAAATAGAAGTGATGCAATGTGGATGGCTGAGAATGCATCCCTGACCTGAATTCTGTATAAATAGTATTCGGAGAGGGTTAGTTTGGTACGACGGTTACGATTGTTGTGGTGTTCACCCGCTATGTGTGCTGTGGGCAATCGTTGAAGGTCCAAACTGTAACCTCTGTCACCATGAAAGAACATCAATGGATACGTGAGAGGATCGGCAATTGGACTCGTTGCGTAAATCTTCATGAGATCTCCGCGTCTTGTTTGTATCTGCAATTCTCTATCATCAGGATTCGGTGCACCTCCATTCTGTACTGTGTATATAGCTGCAATTTCTCTGGCAGTAGGATTATCGTATCTGCGATCTTGTTGTGGGCGACCTGTTATGATCATTTTGAATGTCGGAACAGGCTGATTGTTTGCAATAGCTTGCTGCCGCTGTTCCTCCAATATTTCACCCATGCTTCGAAAATGTTGTGCAAATCGATTGACTGCCATTAACTCATTCTGGAGAAGTGCAACCATGCCAAATCAAGACATCGTTCTCTTGCAGTGTTTTGCCGTTACTGCAATGCTTGTTGCGTATCCATGATGTAAAGTTCTGCGTATTTTCTGGATCTGTCTGTCTCTGTTACACCTGTTAATGATGCAAAGCATAAGTTAGGTAAATAGGAATTCAACTGCAGCCAGCATAAATGAATAATAAGTTATATGATAATGACTGGAATCATATTGTATCAATTACCTGTCATGTGATATGCCTTTCCGTGAATTGTGATAACTGGTGGTCCAGCTCTAGCATGACGTACAATATTAGCCTTCCATGATGCCATGGCCATTAGTGAGTTGTATTGGCGGAAGTGCTTTAAGAAATACTTTGATTCGGCAGTATCACCAGTGTACAAATGCATGACACTGTTTGGAGGTGGTTCAATTTGATCCAGAGTGATTAAACCTCCCATACAACACTTGTTGTATTGTTTTCGGGAGTTAAGTTCTTCTTTGAAGTACTTTGCACCACAATGAATGCATGTTCCGGTCATTTTATTCAAGTGGTGTGGTAATGGGGAGAAGGGGATGAGGTTTTCAGCTTCATTGTTCTCGGGGACAGGGTTGTCAACTTGCATTTGCTGATCTTCAACGGTCCTGGTATCTGACTTTCATCGGGTACTGGAACTGCTTCGTGCATCTCGATGTCTGCAGGCTGTTCTGCTGCTGGAAGCTTTTGGTTCTGAATGGGAAGCTCTGGTTCCATGTCCATCTCCATTGGCTGTATCTGTGGAATGGGATACTGTGCTGGAAATGGCTGATATTCAGGGGCTTCTAGCTGACGGTTTTCGAGCTGCAATTGTTGAAGATCGTTGACTGCTGCAAGTACGTTATCGGCATTTCCTGTCTGTTGAGGTTGGAGCTGTTGATTGATCTGTCTCCTATGCTGCACATTCTCCCGCACTTGATTTCTACGTCTGTCGCCCGTTATACTTTTCCTGGACTTACGCGGCATGGTGCAAGTTGTGATATGGAAAAGAAGCAGGGACAAATTAAATTAGGCAATATTATTGTAAATGTTATTGCTTGGCCTCAATAGCAACAACAATGGAAATAATTATAGCCCTGTGTAAAGCTGCAACACAAAGAAGTAAATATTATGTATTTTAAGGGTATGGTAGTGTTAAGTATGATGTTGTAAATAAATCATTATCATAAAAGTAATGCTATGTAATATGATGTAATTTTTATGAAAACCCTTACGTTAAACTGTGCTCGTTTCTGTTATGTAAACAGTCACTAAAATGGAAGAGAGTAAATTGAAATTAAAATTATTGTTGACATGAATAAACGAATCATAAAAAGAGACTCCTAAAACCTGTACGCAATGAAAATTAACTTGTTGAATCCAGTGCAGTTGTTAAGAGTTCAACAAATTTCGTTGTAAATTTGTTAAAAACGGTGCCATAAATGTTTGTTGATATATTCCAGATGCATAAAACAAAAATGATGTTTTTATCCATGGTAAAGAGTAACTCGCTGCACATAGGTTACATTTACAAATCATTTAAGAACGAAAATTTCATGTTCTGGTTCTGGTATCTGATGAAAATCAGATACCAGTAATGGAAAGAAGTTTGTAAAAGAGAGGTGTCCGTTATTTTAAAATCGATCAAAGTGGGCCTGTTTTTATAAAGTAAACAACTAATTAAAGAGCTGAACAAAATAGTGAGAAGGAAAAACTGCAATGAATTAATTCATTTCTTACCGAGCCTTGTGTCTTTTAAAACTATGGTGAGAAGCGAAAGAGAAATTAGGATAGTTATAAACTTGAAATATTTAATAAAAATATGATGCCTGAATAACAACCTGTTCTTGCCATGAAAAGCATGGAAAGAAGAGCAAAAATTATTGACATTATTAAGCAAAATAGCGATAAAGAAGCTTGTTAGCTTATAATGATAGCTTGTTAGAAAAAAACAACATTCATAATACTTACTCAGCGATAAATAATTCCATATAATGATATCCTATTTATAATTTGGACAACTAAATTAAATTAGGCAAAATCTAATTGTGCAAATAATTAGAGGCGGGATTTCTATTGTACCATACAGGTCCCATGATTGGTTTATACACGTCACGTGTTAGAAAAGGCGGGAAACTTGCTAGTGAAAAGGGAATTCCCCTTCGTCCGTCAGATTTGTTATAAAGGTAGGAGAGAGAAAATGCACGTGAAATTGAATTACATCATGGCAGCGATAGCATGCCAGCCAAGTATAACCAGTGAGTATAGCAGATTGAGGAAAGGCATGGTGAGAGTCCAACTGCATCTTCTTAAATCATTTCCATGTGAAGAGTATGTATAAAGTATTTTGACTCACTGTTAAAAATGTGTTAACTCCAGTCTCATTTTCTGAGTTTAGATTGCAAAAATCGCTTAAAAAAGAATCATACTGTGAATAAATGACCACCGTTACCTGGTGCAACTGCAACATCGCATTCATGAAAGTGAATACCATGCATTGGGTAAGTTATTAAGTGAAGGTTTTGCAACGAAATCATGTCAACATTCATAACTGATAAAGCTTTCTGAATTATTAGAAATATGATTTAAATTTTAAAAATACTGGAACATATAATTTGGAACATTTGGAACATATAAAATAAGAACATTTGGAACATATAATGAGAACAAATAGTATAGTAATAAAACTTTGACCATGCATGAACAAAAAAATGTGAAATGTTTTTCAAATTTTGGATATGAAAAGTAGATAATGTTAGTCAATATTTTGTGTTAATGTCAGCAGTTGTAATTTTATGATGGTTTAAAAATTTTTATTTTTTCATGCATGGTCAAAAGCAGGACATGTGTAAATTAGTTAGGAAACTATTCATTTACATATGTCCTGCATAATTTTTGCGGCCCTTTGGGTGGGCATGGCCACCATCAATGTTCGTGAGAATTCTTTGGTGGCCTTCCCACCCTTTTTCTCATTTTTGGCCTTTCTTTGGCCTTTGCCAATCCTGACAAAGGCCTCCTTCTGTGATCTGTGAATACACAATTATGTTATAGGTTGTTTTTTTGGTGAAAGGATATTATGCAAGATTTGGAAGATATCAATTGAACAACTGAGCTTCAAATACAGAAGGTATACTTACACTATTTCTTTGGCGGGGAGTCTTCTCCCTTCCTTGTCATGGAGGGAGAATTTTTTCGGGCTGCCCAATTCTTTGAATTGGGCAGCACAAAAATTCCCTCTTCAGACTGAAAATGTCTTTGTACGTTATTTCCTAGGATACAAAAGCAAACAATGAAATAATTTTCCACGAAAACAATAACCATGAAATATGAATTAATTATTGTGAATTGTGTAAAAAAACTGAGTAATTATGAATGAATATATATTTGCTATAATTACTTTCGCTTCATCACCAAGCCAGATGATC
>RQOL01000795.1:0-11056 GCA_013076295.1 Sanderia malayensis | reverse complement strand
GCTCAAAAACAATGGGCCGAAACGGCGAATCGGTGATCAATAAGGCTTTTTTGAATGGGGGCGCAGAAGGTTGGCACTTGCATGGAAAGGCTCCGTTTCTGGAGTAGGCAAAAGTTATCCATTTTTGGAAGCCTATTTTAAAAGAATTTTTGAGTCATTCCATTAATTACTCCACTAATTGTGCTATCACGAAAAAACGACGGTTTACGCTGCCGAAACTTCCAAATTCGCGTCCCCAACTCCATTTTCGAAAAGAGTGTTCGCTCTTCACGTGATTCGTTTCGCCTTTTCCTGCAATTTGATTGGCTCTTTCGCAACTTCACGTGAACAGTGACGCGTTTTTCGTTATCATGCAAATTTGCCCTCGGCAGGCAGCAGGTACTTTTGGAGAAGACGTGTGTTTTTGTTTTCAACACAATGGATAACTGGGCGCCTTTCAAAATGTTTTACGACCTGAATTATCTTTGTAAAGCCTTGCTAATTGTTTGAGAGACCTCTGGAAAATTACAGGAGACAATTGAGAACACAGGTGATAGCTTTGTTTTGTTTTTTGAGTGAGATAGTTTTAGTTTTTGTACGACCGCCATTGTTGCTTCGGCATGCTGGCGACGCTTAGGCCTAATGTAAACAAGCCCAAAGTTTTAACAAACAAATTATGATAAGGGGTTATCAGGCGAGCGAAGCGAGCCAAACTGTTGCAAGAGGAGTAGGCAGAGGCATGAGCGAAGCGAATGCAGCGCACGAAGTGCGCCCTATCAGTCAATGTTTCTTGATAATTGATAGACAGGCGAGCGCAGCGAGCTAACCTATTGTAAGTGGGGTTAAAAGAGGCATGAGCGTAAGCGAATGCAGCGCACAGAGTGCGTCAACCACAGGCGAGCGCAGCGAGCTAACCCATTGTAAGTGGGGTTGAAAGGGGCATGAGCGAAGCGAATGCAGCGCACGAAGTGCGCCAACCAGATTAAGCTTTTTTACTTGACGGGCTGGGGCGAACGAGCGAAGCGAGTGATGACCCCTAGTATATTTATATATAGTGCAAAAATGAATGCTGAATCAGAAGTTCCCATGAATCAGGAGACTGCAGCAACAGTTGAGGGTGAAGTTGAGAACCCTGTGCAAAAGGAAGCTACAATGATTCATTGTGGCAAGGAAGTGGAGGTGACATTGACAATACTTTCATCCATATATTGATCAATTTACTAAATGTTGTGAATACCAACGTAATCCAACTGCATTACAAGGAAACACCAATGTATCATACCTTTTAACAATAGTGAGTCAGTCTTCTAAATTCATTGCTGTCCTATTTGTCGTAGCTATTCAACTTCAAAGACATCTCCACACTAAAGAGAGAATGTGCTGACAAATTCAGCTCAATTACCAGGAAAACAAAATTTCATTTAGTGAGCCTCCAAGGGAGACACCTGACAAAAGATCAAATTGCGTAAGTTGCAATGCTAAATACCCATCTCATCGGTGCAAAAAACATATTGCTCACTTTAAACTCTTTCTCAAACCATGTATTCTTTCCTACAGAAAATCTAATGAAATAACAATTAAAATTCTCAATAAAAAAAGAATCAAAAAAGATAAAAAGAAAGCAAAAAAATAAACAAAAAAAAGTCGAAGGCAAAACCCGATGCATGTGGGCAGAAGTGCCAACACAAGAAATACTATCGTTAGTAAGAGGAATTCATTGACAACTGATTTTACCTGTTACTGTTTTAATGTTTCTCTTTTGTTCATTTTCTTTTAATGTTTGTTGGTTTTCCTAAATAGTCAACATGTGTAGTCCACTAGAAATTACTAAATAACAATTTATAACAATAATAATAATAAGAAAATAATAACAGACTCTTACCTTTGAAAAACAATGCACTTTGCCAAAAATATTAATCACCAAAAATTCCTTTCAACTCTACTTTCACGCGATTTGACACAAGCCCTACAAGTTTGTAAGAAATGTATTTCAAAAACCCGTTTTTATAAATGAACTGGCCTTTCGGATGCCTAGATGGCCTTTCGGATGCGTAATGATCTCCTATAATTCAATACTTACCTGAAGAACAGTCAAAAATTGCCTCCATTAACATGAGGCTACACAAGTTTTGCACCACCTAAAATGCACGAATAGTACATGTAATAAAATGTAAAAAGAACAGAATCTTATATCATCTTCAAATACAGACAATGTATCATATCTCTAGCATCCGTTCTTCTTACATGTGGCCTATTCTCAAGGGATTTTGTCAAATACTATATTTCCTAAAGTCTTATACGC
Source organism: Sanderia malayensis (assembly GCA_013076295.1). Taxonomy (NCBI): domain Eukaryota; kingdom Metazoa; phylum Cnidaria; class Scyphozoa; order Semaeostomeae; family Pelagiidae; genus Sanderia; species Sanderia malayensis. The sequence goes on along the minus strand of RQOL01000795.1, from coordinate 8,775 downwards.
TGGTAAAATGAATCAAAGCCTTCACAGAAACGCTACACATTTATTGTCAAGATATATCTTGAAAGATCGCAATGATATAATACGCTTTGCAAAACCTACTTACCATCGCCATTAGCCCACTCAGGAACAACAAAGATGAAAGAAAGGAAGGACGCACTAACAGCATGTTCTTTGTTCAGTTGAGGTTGCCCTGATTGTTAGCCAATCCAGCTCAATCAGATAATTACGTCCAAACGAGGCTGCATAACACTAGAATTCGTTGTGTGATTTCGATTTATGCTATGTTTCCTCAACGTGGCAATTTTTCATCTTTGTGCTCATGCTGTCGTAATATTTCATATTAGAACAGCATAAGCATAACATAATTCCGAAATCTTTGATCGCAACGGAACTTGATGCTGAAATAAGACAAAATAAACCTGAGAGAAACGTTCATTTTGTCATAGCTGAGGGGTAAGTAGAGTTTACTTTTACTTTCACCCCATTCAAGTTGACATTTAAACTACAAGTTTCTTAGGCCAATTGTATTTCACTCATTCTCACCATTAGGTTTCTTGATGCCAAAATTCACAACTCCGCTTATGTTTCATAGCTTTTTATATTTAATTAATGTTTTCACAAAGAGCGTTTAATCCTGTAGCCACATGTTGCAGTCGCTTCTTTTCACTTTGTGGCTGCCTTCTTTGCCTTACCAGCCAAGCCCAATACTCCTATGAAACTCCTTTCACCATGCAATTCCCATCCCATTGATGATGATTATGAAGTACTTTTCCATTGATTATCCAGGATATCCAGTGCTTATCCTTATGTTCTATAGGATTGAAACTAATGTAAAACCAATCCCAGCCCTGGAAATCTTTGTACTTGATTTAATTTAATAAAGCTTTTTCGTGTGCATTACATCATTTGTTTTGTCTCTAATGTCATACTGTAATGTCATGTTATACTGATCAATATTCATTTCTTTATTTATTTTCATATTCACATACATTAAATCAACATCAAAGGAAGATTAAACTCCACAGATTCTCCAAATCCAAATGCAATTATTTTTTTACCCTTGATAGTAATAAACCAACATGTTAAATAGAATATAATTTGTCTCTTTCACTTTGTAGATCTACTGATGTACATCATTGTACAAATGCAAGTATTCGAGACTTCATACCTATTGATTTGTCAAAATCCAATGGATCAGATCATCTTATCATGGAAACAAAACCATACCTCTGTAAGTCAACATTAATTTAAATTCTGCATGCTCATCATAGATGGTCCTTTGCTGTTTATATTAGGTTGACAAAGTACCACAGCCAAGTGTCAATGCATGCACTCAACTAATAGCAGGCTAATTGTTGTTGTCCCTACAACATAACAAACTTTGATGTTGCATCTTATCTACTGTACCATCAGCAGGAGGCTTAACTGATGAAAACGAGGATTTTCAAATGAAAACGAGGCTGATCGCTAAAACTAATTTCCATGCATGTTAAACACTACAATCGTGACAATAGATAGACAGGGGAGCGAGGGAGAGCCAAACCACTGTACGTGGGGTGGGAAAGGGCATGAGTGTTAGCGAATGCAGCGGACGAAGTGCGCCAACCACATTAAACTTTTTTACTTGAGGGACTCCGGGAAGCGAGAGTAGCGAGCGCCCCCGGCTAGTCTAATATATATATTCTGCGGAGTCACGTGATGACGCACTTTCCCTGCCAAAAACAATAGATTCCACCCGAAACAATAGGTTGAACACCCAAAAACAATGGGCCGAAACGGCGAACCGTGTAATCACAAAGGCTTTTTTGTATGTGGATATATGGCAATGAAATTCACACTGAATGTTTACTTTATTAATTTAACCAGGGTAATGGATTTTGTTTTTCGATTTTCTCCTGAAATTTTGAATTATTCCACTAATTATTCTGCTCATTGTGCTCTCACGAAAAAACTACGGTTTACGCTGGCGAAACTTCCAAATTCGCGTCCCGAACTCCATTTTCGAACAAAGTGTTCGCTCTTCACGTGACCCGTTTCGCCTATTCCTGCAATTTGATTGGCTCTTCTTGCGCGACCCACATGGGTTGTCGATCGTTTTTCGTTTTTCGCCCTCGGTTGCAGCAGTTACTTTTGGAGAAGAGGACGCGTGTTTTTGTTTTGCCCACAAAGTGTTTTACCACCTGAATTATCTTTGCAAAAAACTGCTATTTGTTTCAAAGATTCTAGAGAGTTGCACAAGACAAAAGAAAACACAGGTGATAGCTTTTTTTGTCTTTTAAGTTGAAATAGTTGTTGTTTTTGTAGTAAGCGTTGCTTCGGCATGCTTGCAACGCTTAGGCCCAATGAAAACAAAGTCAAAGTTATGAATTTTTCAGGCGCTAATTGCACGATTTTCCTCATTTAAACTTTCGCAAAGTGTTTGTATGTTTGTATAGTAGGCATAGTATGTGTAGTATGTTTGTTTAGTAGGTATAGTAGGTATAATATGTTTGTAAAGTAGGTATAGTAGGTATCGTATGTTTTTATAGTAGGTATAGTATGTATAGTATGTTTTTATAGTAAGTATAGTATGTTTGTATTGTCGGTATAGTATGTATAGTATGTGTAGTATGTTTTAATAGTAGGTATCGTATGTTTTTATAGTAGGTATAGCATGTATAGTATGTTTTTATAGTAAGTATAGTATGTTTGTATTGTCGGTATAGTATGTATAGTATGTGTAGTATGTTTTAATAGTAGGTATAGTATGATTTTATAGTAGGTATAGTAGGTATAGTATGTCCGTATAGTAGGTATAGTATGTTGGTATAGTATGTAGGTATAGTATGTAGGTAGGTATATATGTATGTATGTATGTATGTATGTATGTAGGTATGTATGTATGTCAGTATGTATGTATGTATGTATGTATGTATGTATGTATGTATGTATGTATGTATGTATGGGCATGAGCGTTTGCGAATGCAGCGCACGAAGTGCGCTCTATCAGCCAATGTTTGTTGATAATAGATGGACAGGCGAGCGCAGCGAGCTAACCCATTGTACATGGGGTTGAAAGGGACATGAGCGTTAGCAAATGCAGCGCACAAGGTGCACCCTATCAGTCAATGTTTCTTGATAATAGATAGACAGGCGAGCGCAGCGAGCTAACCCATTGTGAGTGGGTTTCAAAGGGGCATGAGCATAAGCGAATGCAGCACACGAGGTGTGCCCTATCAGTCAATGTTTCTTGATAATATACAACATATATATTAGATATAGCATCATAAAAGATAGTATTGCATGATTTTATATATATATAGTATGATACAGTATAGTATTATGATACAGTTTAATATTGCATGGTCATGTATAGTATTTTTGGGTATGATGTAGTATTATATTTATACTTCTATTTTTAATGTTGTATTGAATAGCATGTTCCAGCAGTTTTTTTTAGGTTTTTGTAGGCAGTCATATGTGCAATCATATTTGTTAATGTATTTCAATACTTTGTAGTACCCTTCATTGATAAATACACAGACAATGAAGAAAATGCAGTATTGATGATAGAATATTAAGGACATACAACAAAGGTTGAAAGGAGATGACTTCAACTTATAATTTTTATAGTTGCAACAAAAACTGTATATCTTACAACATGTACTATATAATGTACTATTTACCTGAATATATTCTACCAGTGAAGCGTACAACATTATATATGCTTATCTTCAAAAGTCTTTCTTTCTGTAGTCATTTCTTCTCATAATTAATCACACTACCAGGCTGTTTCTACCCACATACTAACAATATTTACGCATTCTGTGACATTTCCAGGAGGCCTCGATTTCACTTATCTATGTTATATTGTACGAGGCCATCTTCATTCTGTTGCTATGGTATTCATATTCAAAATTATCTTCACCACGCAACGCGCCAAAAATAATTTCCATTCGTCTTCGTCCATTGTCAAAAGCACAGCCACAGTCAACAGGAAAAATGGTTTCACCTCATTACTGATATTTTATACCTTTAAATATTAACAAAGACAATTACAAACAATACCCGAATTTCTTATTACATGCATAACTATTTCCATGTATTTAATCACTCCTAATTTCTTTTCCAGTCTTCGTTTAGTTTTGCAATTGTTTTCCTTGAACCTTCCTACTGAAGAAAAAAAGATTTCGGTATGTACTTTCAGTTCAATGTTACTTGGATAATGAGATTCTCCTTTACTATTATGATCATCAACCATATGTATAACTTATTACTTACCATTTCAATCACAATTAGAATCTTATTCTTTTTCCAGTATTTGCAGTTTGGCAGTTGCCTTGCTGGTTGTTTTTATTTCCTTTGAAACATTTTCGGTATGTACTTTCAGCTCAATGTTACTTGGACAATGAGATTCTCCTTTACTATTATGATCATCAACCATATGTATAACATATTACTTACTAATTCAATCACAATTAGAATCTTATTCTTTTCCCAGTATTTGCAGTTTGGCAGTTGTCCTTTGATTTTCTATCATATTATGTTATTTTGTACCCCTTCATGCCAAATTGTTCTCTTTTTCACACACCAATTATCCTTATTAAAGAAAAATAACTATTATTTGTTTGCTTCAAGGTTAACTAATATGGCTTCAAAGTACGGAAGTACAACAAAAAAGCCTGAGCCAGAAAAACAAATGCTCATCTGGCTTGGTGATGAAGCGAAAGCAATTATAGCAAATATATATTAATTCATCATTTCATCAGTTTTTTTACACAATTCACATTAATTTATTCATATTTCATGGTTATTGTTTTCATGGAAAATTCTGTCATTGTTTGCTTTTGTATCCTAGGAAATAACGTACAAAGACATATTCCACCTGAAGAGGGAATGTGCTGCCCAATTCAAAGAATTGGGCAGCACAAAAAAATTCTCCCTTCATGACAAGGAAGGGAGAAGACTTCAAACAAAAGACATAGTGTAAGTATACCTTCTGTATTTGAAGCTCAGTTGTTCTATTGATATCTTCCAAATATTGCATCATATCCTTTCACCAAAAAAAGCAACCTATAACATAATTGTGTATTCACAGATCACAGAAGGAGGCCTTTGTCAAGATTGGCAAAGGCCACAGGAAGGGCAAAGGACAAAAGAAGGGTGGGAAGGCCACCAAAGAATTTTCTAGAACAATGATGGCGGCCATGCCCACCCAAAGGGCTATAAAAATTATGCAGGACATGTGTAAATAGTTTCTAAACTAATTTACACATGTCCTGTTTTTGACCATGCATGAAAGAGACAATCACAAAATCAAAGCCAATTAACAATACAAAATATAACCTAAAATTATCTACTTTTCCATATGCAAAATTTGAAAAACCTTTCACATATTTTTTTTCATGCATGGTCAACATCATTACTATTTGTTCAAATTATATGTTCCTAATGTTCTTATTTTATATGTTCCAAATGTTCCAAATTATATGTTCCAGTATTTTTAATATTTCAATCATACTTTTAATTCAAAATGCTTCATAAGTTATAAATGTTCACATGATTTCGTTGCACAACCTTCACTTAATAACTTACCGAATGCATGGTATTCACTTTCATGAATGTGATGTTGCAGTTGCATCAATTATTGTGGTAATGGTGGTCATTTAATCCCAGTATGATTCTTTTTTAAGCGATTTTTGCAATCTAAACTTAGAAAATAAGACTGGACTTAACACATTTTCAATAGTGAGTTAAAATACTTTATAGATACTCTTCAGATGGAAATGATTTAAGAAGATGCAGTTGGACTCACACCATGCCTTTCCTCGATCTACTACTTGCCTTCCATTCCATGCCATCACCGCCATGATGTAATTCACTTTCACCACCACGCACAGTAATTTTCCTCCTACCTTTATAGCCAATTTGAAGAACAAAGGGGAATTCCCCTGTCTGTTCACTAAAAGTCTCCGGCCTTTTTTAACATGTGACGTGTATAAACCAATCATGCCAGCCGTATAGCACAATAGAAGCCCCGCCTCTAATTATTGGCACAATTAGATTTTGCCTAATTTAATTTTAGTTGTCCGAATTATCAATAGGATTTAATTAATAATCTATGCAATTATTTATCGCTGAGTAAGTATTATGAACGTTGTTTTTTTTCTAAAAATCTATCATTATAAGTTAGGAAACTTCTTTATCGCTATTTCGCTTAATAATGTCAATAATTTTTGTTTTTCTTTTCATGGTAAGAGCAGGTTACGTGTTGTTCAAGCATCATGTTTTTATTTCATATTTCAAGTTTATAACTGTTCTAATTTCTTTTCTGTTTCTTGCCATAGTTTTGAAAGACACAAGGCTCGGTAAGACATTAATTAATTTATTACAGTTCTTCCTTCAGACTATTCTATTCAGCTCTTTAATTATTTGTTTCCATTATAAAAAGAGGCCCATTTTTATCGATTTTCAAATAACGGACACCTCTTTTTCACAAATTCTTTCAATTACGAAATGATATTCTCCTTCTTCAATGGTTTATAAATGTAACCCATGTACAATGAGTTAATCTTTGCCACAGATAAAAACATCATTTTTGTTTTATGCATCTGGAATATTATGAAAACACTTTTATGGGACCTCTTTTAACAAATTGACTCTGTAAACAAATTTGTTGATTTCTTAACAACTGTACTGGATTGAACAGGTTAATTTCCATTACGTGCAGGTATTCTGATTCTCTTTTTGTGATTCCTATATTTATGTCGACATTTATGTCAAGAGTAATTGCAATTTACTCTCTTCCATTTTAGTGACTGTTTACGTAACAGAAACGAGCACAGTTTAACGTAAGGGTTTTCATAAAATTTACATTATATTACATTGCATTACTTTTATGATAATGATTTATTTACAACATTATACTTAACACTACCATACCCTTGAAATATATAATATTTACTTCTTTGTGTTGCAGCTTTACACAAGGCTATAATTATTTTCATTGTTGTTGCTATTGAGGCCATTGTCTAGAAGCAATAACATTTACAATAGTATTGCGTGATTGTACTTTATACTTCTTTTTCATATCACAACTTGCACTATGCCGCGCAAGACCAGAGAAGTATAACCGGTGACAGACGCAGAAATCAAGTGCGGGAGAATGTGCAGCATAGGAGACACATCAATCAACAGCTTCATCCTCAACAGACCAGAAATTCGGATAACCCACTTGCAGCAGTCAACGATCTTCAACAAATGCAGCTCGAAAACCGTCAGCTAGAAGCCCCTGAATATCAGCCATTTCTGGCACAGTATCCTCTTCCAGAGATACAGCCAATGGAGATGGACATGGAACCAGAGCTTCCCATTTAGAACCAAGGGCTTCCAGCAGCAGGACAACCTATAGACATTGAGATGCAAGATGTAGTTCCAGTACCCGATGAAAATCAGATACCAGAACCAGTTGAAGATCAGCAAACGCAAGTTGAAAACCCTGTCCCAGAGAACAAGGAAGCTGAAAACCTCATCCCCTTCTCCCCATTACCACACCACTTGAATAAAATGAACAGAACATGTATTCATTGTGGTGCAAAGTACTTCAAAGAAGAACAAAACACAAAAAATTAATACAACAAATGTTGCATGGGAGGTTTAATTGCTTTGGATCAAATTGAACCACCTCCAGTAAGTGTCATGCATTTATACACTGGTGATACTGCTGAATCAAAATATTTCTTAAAGCGCTTCCGCCAATACAACTCATTAATGGCCATGGCATCATGGAAGGCTAATATTGTACGTCATGCTAGAGCTGGACCACCAGTTATCACAATTCATGGAAAGGCATATCACCTGACAGGTAATTGATACAATATGATTCCAGTCATTATCAATATAACTTGTTATTCATTTATGCTGGCTACAGTTGAATTTCTATTTACCTAACTTTGCTTTGCATCATTAACAGGTGTAACAGAGACAGACAGATCCAGAAAATACGCAGAACTTTACATCATGGATACGCAACAAGCATTGCAGGAACGGCAAAACACTGCAAGAGAACAACGTCTTGATTTGGACATCGTTGCACTTCTCCAGAATGAATTAATGGCAGTCAATCGATTTGCACAACATTATCGAAGCATGGGTGAAATATTGCAGGAACAGCGGCAGCAAGCTATTGCAAACAATCAGCCTGTTCCGACATTCAAAATGATTATAACAGGTCGCCCACAACAAGTTCGCAGATACGATAATCCTACTGCCAGAGAAATTGCAGCTATATACACAGTACAGAATGGAGGTGCACCGAATCCTCATGATAGAGAATTGCAGATACAAACAAGACGCGGAGATCTTATGAAGATATACACAACAAATTCTATTGCCGATCCTCTCACATATCCATTGATTTTCTTTCATGGTGACAGAGGTTATAGTTTGGACCTTCAACGATTGCCGACAGCACACATAGCGGGTGAACACCACAACAATCGTAACCATCGTACCAGACTAACCCTCGCCGAATACTATTTATACAGAATCCAGGTCAGGGATGCATTCTCAGCCATCCACATTGCATCACTTCTATTTCAACAGTATCTGGTAGATGCATATACGAAGATAGAAGGCAATAAACTGCACTGGATTATGAACAATCAACGTCAGCTTCATGTTGACACTTATCGAGGCCTGATGGATCATCTCCACAGAAGAGCTGAAATAGAAAACCAGATGGCCAAGGCTAACAATCCGAATCAGCCCATACATATTGATGTTGGCCGTGTTATC
>RQOL01000793.1:62500-90184 GCA_013076295.1 Sanderia malayensis | reverse complement strand
CTGCCCAAAGTTGCTTGAAATGCTTGCGAACACCTCCTGCTGTTGGTCATCTTGGTGAAAGTAATTCTCAAACTTTTGCATCTTTGGAGCTGGGTCTGACAATTCATCACCACTGTCACTCTCAATATGTAGATATTCATTGTGATCTCTTTGTTTACAAAGAAACAAGTTATCTTGTTATAATCTCTACCCAGTTCTTCTTATATCTCTTTAGGGTAAAGAATTCAGCCTTTGCACCTGGTAAAAATTGGGCTTTTTCGAAATTGGAAAGCAATAGAATATACTCTTCTGTTCTCAAAAACATCACTATGAAATGCACTCCATTTTGCAAGTGCCTTTCCTTAATTTCAAAGTAGGGTGCTGTGTTTGACACCGCCAACATCATTTTTTTCCCTCTTTTCACTTTAAGTTTCATTGCCATGTCACTCCACTCAATGAGACCAATGTTTATTTGAACATCTTTCCCATCAGCATCTTTGTCTGATTTCTTCTTTGTCACAAGAGTTTTCCATTGTGTTCCTTTGGCCTTTTTGAATTCAGAGAATGATCTCACTCTTGGCGCTGGTGCTGTCGGTGTCGACGCCAAGTTGCTCAGAGAGACAGGAGAACTTGCAGTTGTGATTTCTGTTGAGGAAATTCTATTTTTATACATAATGATACCTAAAATTTTGCTAATACATAAAGATACCTAAAATCACTGCAAAATAATTCAAGTGAAGAAGTTGATGAATAATACTAAGTTTCAAAGATCTTCGGCATGCACAAAAAAGCTTTTTTCCATCATTCAGCCTGGATATTGTGAAAAAATTTGGAATGATAATTTTGAATAGTTGGTGTGCATTTCACCATAAACTTTAAATTATGAACAACTTTGCATTCTCTCTGCTAGATTGCTTTAAGCTTTGAAACATTCCTTGACTGGTGAGAGGTTGAATCAACTGAAACTTTCTTAGAACAAGATCTTTAAATCATGCTAAAAATTCAGTAATTTGGTAAAAATAGAGGGAATTAAAGCAAGTTTAAGTTTAACATTTTGAAAACATTCTATCAACGTATTTGATTGTTTCATAAGCTATAAAAATTGTGGTACACACATGGTTTTATGTGTGACTTGGTCACACGAGTCACAATGGAATGGCTGACAATAGATAGGCCTACAGAATGAGCCTAAAATAACGAGTTAAAACAAAGTAGTAAATTCGCACATACCTTTTCCACAGCTAGAACAATATCTGGCTGTGGTTACTGTCTTGATTTTTGCTCCACATTGGGAGCAAAAGATTTTCTTCCATTCATTTTCTTCGTTCATCTTATCAGTGATCAGAATCGATCGACAACGTGCAGCCAGCAGCAGCAACAACAATGGTGCACATTTGAATTTGGTTGCATTTGGTGTGGTGAATTTAAATTTGGTGTGGTGAATTTGAATTTGGTGTGAGCAATTTGAATTTGGTGTGGTGAATTTGAATTTGGTGTGATGAATTTGAATTTGGTGTGAGCAATTTGAATTTGGTGTGATGAATTTGAATTTGGTGTGAGCAATTTGAATTTGGTGTGATGAATTTGAATTTGGTGTGAGCAATTTGAATTTGGTGTGCACTTGTGGCCCACCGTATTAAACGAACATAACCCTGTAATTTTACTCAGGCGAACAGTTTTATAAGGAAATATATTAGAAAACTTTGAATTAGTCTTGATCATAACAATATATTGCGTTAAAGCAACTATAGTACAATGGGTTACTGAAAATTCTAAAATTTGGCTCACGCTCAACCATTGCTAAGATTAATATCATAAGCGAACATAACCCCGTAATTTTACTCAGGCGCACAGTTTTATAAGGAAATATATTAGAAAACTTTGAATTAGTCTTGATCATAACAATATATTGCGTTAAAGCAACTATAGTACAATTGGTTACTGAAAGTCCAAAATTTGGCTCAAGCCCAACCATTGCTAAGATTAATATTATAAACGAACGTAACCCTGTAATTTTACTCAGGCGAACAATTTTATAAGGAAATATATTAGAAAACTTTGAATTAGTCTTGATCATAACAATATATTGCGTTAAAGCAACTATAGTACAATTGGTTACTGAAAGTCCAAAATTTGGCTCAAGCTCAACCATTGCTAAGATTAATATTATAAACGAACATAACCCTGTAATTTTACTCAGGCGAACAGTTTTATAAGGAAATATATTAGAAAACTTTGAATTAGTCTTGATCATAACAATATATTGCGTTAAAGCAACTATAGTACAATTGGTTACTGAAAATCCAAAATTTGGCTCACGCTCAACCATTGCTAAGATTAATATCATAAGCGAACATAACCCCGTAATTTTACTCAGGCGCACAGTTTTATAAGGAAATATATTAGAAAACTTTGAATTAGTCTTGATCATAACAATATATTGCGTTAAAGCAACTATAGTACAATTGGTTACTGAAAGTCCAAAATTTGGCTCAAGCTCAACCATTGCTAAGATTAATATTATAAACGAACATAACCCTGTAATTTTACTCAGGCGAACAGTTTTATAAGGAAATATATTAGAAAACTTTGAATTAGTCTTGATCATAACAATATATTGCGTTAAAGCAACTATAGTACAATTGGTTACTGAAAGTCCAAAATTTGGCTCACGCTCACCATTGCTAAGATTAATATTATAAATGAACATAATCCTGTAACTTTACTCAGGTGAACAGTTTTATAAGGAAATATATTAGAAAACTTCAATTAGTCTTGATCATAACAATTTATTGCGTTAAAGCAACTATACTACAATTGGTTACTAAAAGTCCAAAATTTGGCTCACGCTCAACCATTGCTAAGATTAATATTATAAACGAACATAACCCTGTAATTTTACTCAGGCGCACAGTTTTATAAGGAAATATATTAGAAAACTTTGAATTAGTCTTGATCATAACAATATATTGCGTTAAAGCAACTATAGTACAATTGGTTACTGAAAGTCCAAAATTTGGCTCACGCTCAACCATTGCTAAGATTAATATTATAAACGAACATAACCCTGTAATTTTACTCAGGCGAACAGTTTTATAAGGAAATATATTAGAAAACTTTGAATTAGTCTTGATCATAACAATATATTGCGTTAAAGCAACTATAGTACAATTGGTTACTAAAAGTCCAAAATTTGGCTCACTCTCAACCATTGCTAAGATTAATATTATGAACGAACATAACCCGTAATTTTACTCAGGCGCACAGTTTTATAAGGAAATATATTAGAAAACTTTGAATTAGCCTTGATCATAACAATATATTGCGTTAAAGCAACTATAGTACAATTGGTTACTGAAAGTCCAAAATTTGGCTCAGCTCAACCATTGCTAAGATTAATATTATAAACGAACATAACCCTGTAATTTTACTCAGGCGAACAGTTTTATAAGGAAATATATTAGAAAACTTTGAATTAGTCTTGATCATAACAATATATTGCGTTAAAGCAACTATAGTACAATTGGTTACTGAAAGTCCAAAATTTGGCTCACGCTCAACCATTGCTAAGATTAATATTATAAACGAACATAACCCTGTAATTTTACTCAGGCGAACAGTTTTATAAGGAAATATATTAGAAAACTTTGAATTAGTCTTGATCATAACAATATATTGCGTTAAAGCAACTATAGTACAATTGGTTACTGAAAGTCCAAAATTTGGCTCACGCTCAACCATTGCTAAGATTAATATTATAACGAACATAACCCGTAATTTTACTCAGGCGCACAGTTTTATAAGGAAATATATTAGAAAACTTTGAATTAGTCTTGATCATAACAATATATTGCGTTAAAGCAACTATAGTACAATTGGTTACTGAAAGTCCAAAATTTGGCTCAAGCTCAACCATTGCTAAGATTAATATTATAAACGAACATAACCTGTAATTTTACTCAGGCGAACAGTTTTATAAGGAAAAATATTAGAAAACTTTGAATTAGTCTTGATCATAACAATATATTGCGTTAAAGCAACTATAGTACAATTGGTTACTGAAAGTCCAAAATTTGGCTCACGCTCAACCATTGCTAAGATTAATATTATAACGAACATAACCCGTAATTTTACTCAGGCGAACAGTTTTATAAGGAAATATATTAGAAAACTTTGAATTAGTCTTGATCATAACAATATATTGCGTTAAAGCAACTATAGTACAATTGGTTACTGAAAGTCCAAAATTTGGCTCAAGCTCAACCATTGCTAAGATTAATATTATATACCAACATAACCCTGTAATTTTACTCAGGCGAACAGTTTTATAAGGAAATATATTAGAAAACTTTGAATTAGTCTTGATCATAACAATATATTGCGTTAAAGCAACTATAGTACAATTGGCTACTGAAAGTCCAAAATTTGGTTCACGCTCAACCATTGCTAAGATTAATATCATAAGCGAACATAACCCCGTAATTTTACTCAGGCGCACAGTTTTATAAGGAAATATATTAGAAAACTTTGAATTAGTCTTGATCATAACAATATATTGCGTTAAAGCAACTATAGTACAATTGGTTACTGAAAGTCCAAAATTTGGCTCAAGCCCAACCATTGCTAAGATTAATATTATAAACGAACGTAACCCTGTAATTTTACTCAGGCGAACAATTTTATAAGGAAATACATTAGAAAACTTTGAATTAGTCTTGATCATAACAATATATTGCGTTAAAGCAACTATAGTACAATTGGTTACTGAAAGTCCAAAATTTGGCTCACGCTCCACCATTGCTAAGATTAATATTATAAATGAACATAATCCTGTAACTTTACTCAGGTGAACAGTTTTATAAGGAAATATATTAGAAAACTTCAATTAGTCTTGATCATAACAATTTATTGGGTTAAAGCAACTATACTACAATTGGTTACTAAAAGTCCAAAATTTGGCTCACGCTCAACCATTGCTAAGATTAATATTATAAACGAACATAGCCCTGTAATTTTACTCAGGCGCACAGTTTTATAAGGAAATATATTAGAAAACTTTGAATTAGTCTTGATCATAACAATATATTGCGTTAAAGCAACTATAGTAGAATTGGTTACTGAAAGTCCAAAATTTGGCTCAAGCTCAACCATTGCTAAGATTAATATTATAAACGAACGTAACCCTGTAATTTTACTCAGGGGAACAATTTTATAAGGAAATATATTAGAAAACTTTGAATTAGTCTTGATCATAACAATATATTGCGTTAAAGCAACTATAGTACAATTGGTTACTGAAAGTCCAAAATTTGGCTCACGCTCCACCATTGCTAAGATTAATATTATAAACGAACATAATTCTGTAACTTTACTCAGGTGAACAGTTTTATAAGGAAATATATTAGAAAACTTCAATTAGTCTTGATCATAACGATATATTGCGTTAAAGCAACTATACTACAATTGGTTACTAAAAGTCCAAAATTTGGCTCACGCTCAACCATTGCTAAGATTAATATTATAAACGAACATAACCCTGTAATTTTACTCAGGTGAACAATTTTATAAGGAAATATATTAGAAAGCTTTGAATTAGTCTTGATCATAACAATATATTGCATTAAAGCAACTATTGTACAATTGGTTACTGAAAGTCCAAAATTTGGCTCACGCTCCACCATTGCTAAGATTAATATTATAAACGAACATAACCCTGTAATTTTACTCAGGCGCACAGTTTTATAAGGAAATATATTAGACAGCTTTGAATTAATCTTGATCATAACAATATATTGCGTTAAAGCAATTATAGTACAATTGGTTACTGAAAGGCCAAAATTGGCTCAGCTCAACCATTGCTAAGATTATATATAACGAACATAACCGTATTTACTCAGGCGCAAGTTTTTTGCAAGCGTTTTATATCTTATTGCTTGATTCTTCTGATCATGAAGACATAAGAATATTTGACAAGCGTTTGCTATCATGACAGTTACGTGAGTGAGTATTGTTCACAGAAAGCAAGGGAAATCTTGCTTTGCATTCAAGCTTTGCCTGGTTTGCTGTGAATGGAAAGCAAAGGCAATCTACGACATCTACGATATTCATTTATTCTTAACACCTTTTATATTTACTCACTAGAAGTTTTTATGTTCATGTTAACTATTTCAACTATTTCTCAAATTCTTTTCAAATCTGAATTGTATCTGTAAACAGTAGTGTCCTGTCGTGGTACAAAGTGAAAAAGACTGTCCCTCAATATTATTACTGTATGTCTACAACAAACACTCCGGCTAACATTTCTACACTCTTTTTTTGTATAAGAATACATACACTTTATAAGAATAACGAGGCTCAAAATTTGTGTAATTTAAGACAATTTTAAGAATGTCAGGCTCGCGATCTTGTGAAACTATTATTTTTAGCAGGCATTTTGTATTTTTGAATTGGTGTGCTTTTCACAGGCAATGGTTTTAAATACATTCATCCAAATTTCGATGAAAGTGTTGATAAAATCTGTGCTACAGGAAATAAGGATATATTCTGTTAGCCATTGTAATAGTTATGCGTTTTCGACATTGATTATAATAATAGCAGTGTTTTGCCATATCCGTATTTTCTGCCACGCTAGGAATAATTTAAGAATATTCAGAAGCTCAAAATAGAAAAAAATTAAGAATAATGAGGCTCAGCAAAAATTAAGTATTCTTATAAATGAAAAGAGTGTATTTGCCACAGTTTTCTCCGAATTTCATGTTTAAAATACTATTAATTTAAGAATTTAACTAAATTCCGTTCCTTTAAATCATTTTCACTACCGAAAGCATTTAGCCCTATTCAATCACATATTTGTTTATATTATCAAATTTTTTCATACTCAAGAGCAGCACATTGCATCCTGCAAGTATCTAGTATAAGGAAATATATTAGAAAACTTTGAATTAGTCTTGATCATAACAATATATTGCGTTAAAGCAACTATAGTACAATTGGTTACTGAAAGTCCAAAATTTGGCTCACGCTCAACCATTGCTAAGATTAATATTATAAACGAACATAACCCTGTAATTTTACTCAGGCGAACAGTTTTATAAGGAAATATATTAGAAAACTTTGAATTAGTCTTGATCATAACAATATATTGCGTTAAAGCAACTATAGTACAATTGGTTACTGAAAGTCCAAAATTTGGCTCACGCTCAACCATTGCTAAGATTAATATTATAAACGAACATAACCCTGTAATTTTACTCAGGCGAACAGTTTTATAAGGAAATATATTAGAAAACTTTGAATTAGTCTTGATCATAACAATATATTGCGTTAAAGCAACTAAAGTACAATTGGTTACTGAAAGTCCAAATTTGGCTCAGCTCAACCATTGCTAAGATTAATATTATAAACGAACATAACCCTGTAATTTTACTCAGGCGAACAGTTTTATAAGGAAATATATTAGAAAACTTTGAATTAGTCTTGATCATAACAATATATTGCGTTAAAGCAACTATAGTACAATTGGTTACTGAAAGTCCAAAATTTGGCTCACGCTCAACCATTGCTAAGATTAATATATAACGAACATAACCCGTAATTTTACTCAGGCGCACAGTTTTATAAGGAAATATATTAGAAAACTTTGAATTAGTCTTGATCATAACAATATATTGCGTTAAAGCAACTATAGTACAATTGGTTACTGAAAGTCCAAAATTTGGCTCACGCTCAACCATTGCTAAGATTAATATTATAACGAACATAACCCGTAATTTTACTCAGGCGAACAGTTTTATAAGGAAATATATTAGAAAACTTTGAATTAGTCTTGATCATAACAATATATTGCGTTAAAGCAACTATAGTACAATTGGTTACTGAAAGTCCAAAATTTGGCTCACGCTCAACCATTGCTAAGATTAATATTATAACGAACATAACCCGTAATTTTACTCAGGCGACAGTTTTATAAGGAAATATATTAGAAAACTTTGAATTAGTCTTGATCATAACAATATATTGCGTTAAAGCAACTATAGTACAATTGGTTACTGAAAGTCCAAAATTTGGCTCAGCTCAACCATTGCTAAGATTAATATTATAAACGAACATAACCCTGTAATTTTACTCAGGCGAACAGTTTTATAAGGAAATATATTAGAAAACTTTGAATTAGTCTTGATCATAACAATATATTGCGTTAAAGCAACTATAGTACAATTGGTTACTGAAAGTCCAAAATTTGGCTCACGCTCACCATTGCTAAGATTAATATTATAACGAACATAACCCTGTAATTTTACTCAGGCGAACAGTTTTATAAGGAAATATATTAGAAAACTTTGAATTAGTCTTGATCATAACAATATATTGCGTTAAAGCAACTATAGTACAATTGGTTACTGAAAGTCCAAATTTGGCTCACGCTCAACCATTGCTAAGATTAATATATAACGAACATAACCCGTAATTTTACTCAGGCGAACAGTTTTATAAGGAAATATATTAGAAAACTTTGAATTAGTCTTGATCATAACAATATATTGCGTTAAAGCAACTATAGTACAATTGGTTACTGAAAGTCCAAAATTTGGCTCACGCTCAACCATTGCTAAGATTAATATCATAACGAACATAACCCGTAATTTTACTCAGGCGCACAGTTTTATAAGGAAATATATTAGAAAACTTTGAATTAGTCTTGATCATAACAATATATTGCGTTAAAGCAACTATAGTACAATTGGTTACTGAAAGTCCAAAATTTGGCTCACGCTCAACCATTGCTAAGATTAATATATAACGAACATAACCCGTAATTTTACTCAGGCGACAGTTTTATAAGGAAATATATTAGAAAACTTTGAATTAGTCTTGATCATAACAATATATTGCGTTAAAGCAACTATAGTACAATTGG
Source organism: Sanderia malayensis (assembly GCA_013076295.1). NCBI lineage: Eukaryota > Metazoa > Cnidaria > Scyphozoa > Semaeostomeae > Pelagiidae > Sanderia > Sanderia malayensis. The sequence goes on along the minus strand of RQOL01000793.1, from coordinate 81,288 downwards.
TTACTGAAAGTCCAAAATTTGGCTCAAGCTCAACCATTGCTAAGATTAATATTATAACGAACATAACCCTGTAATTTTACTCAGGCGACAGTTTTATAAGGAAATATATTAGAAAACTTTGAATTAGTCTTGATCATAACAATATATTGCGTTAAAGCAACTATAGTACAATTGGTTACTGAAAGTCCAAAATTTGGCTCACGCTCAACCATTGCTAAGATTAATATTATAACGAACATAACCCGTAATTTTACTCAGGCGCACAGTTTTATAAGGAAATATATTAGAAAACTTTGAATTAGTCTTGATCATAACAATATATTGCGTTAAAGCAACTATAGTACAATTGGTTACTGAAAGTCCAAAATTTGGCTCAGCTCAACCATTGCTAAGATTAATATTATAAACGAACATAACCCTGTAATTTTACTCAGGCGAACAGTTTTATAAGGAAATATATTAGAAAACTTTGAATTAGTCTTGATCATAACAATATATTGCGTTAAAGCAACTATAGTACAATTGGTTACTGAAAGTCCAAAATTTGGCTCACGCTCAACCATTGCTAAGATTAATATTATAACGAACATAACCCGTAATTTTACTCAGGCGCACAGTTTTATAAGGAAATATATTAGAAAACTTTGAATTAGTCTTGATCATAACAATATATTGCGTTAAAGCAACTATAGTACAATTGGTTACTGAAAGTCCAAAATTTGGCTCAAGCTCAACCATTGCTAAGATTAATATTATAAACGAACATAACCCTGTAATTTTACTCAGGCGAACAGTTTTATAAGGAAATATATTAGAAAACTTTGAATTAGTCTTGATCATAACAATATATTGCGTTAAAGCAACTATAGTACAATTGGTTACTGAAAGTCCAAATTTGGCTCACGCTCAACCATTGCTAAGATTAATATTATAACGAACATAACCCGTAATTTTACTCAGGCGAACAGTTTTATAAGGAAATATATTAGAAAACTTTGAATTAGTCTTGATCATAACAATATATTGCGTTAAAGCAACTATAGTACAATTGGTTACTGAAAGTCCAAAATTTGGCTCACGCTCAACCATTGCTAAGATTAATATTATAACGAACATAACCCTGTAATTTTACTCAGGCGCACAGTTTTATAAGGAAATATATTAGAAAACTTTGAATTAGTCTTGATCATAACAATATATTGCGTTAAAGCAACTATAGTACAATTGGTTACTGAAAGTCCAAAATTTGGCTCAAGCTCAACCATTGCTAAGATTAATATTATAAACGAACATAACCCTGTAATTTTACTCAGGCGAACAGTTTTATAAGGAAATATATTAGAAAACTTTGAATTAGTCTTGATCATAACAATATATTGCGTTAAAGCAACTATTGTACAATTGGTTACTGAAAGTCCAAATTTTGGCTCAAGCTCAACCATTGCTAAGATTAATATTATAAACGAACATAACCCTGTAATTTTACTCAGGCGAACAGTTTTATAAGGAAATATATTAGAAAACTTTGAATTAGTCTTGATCATAACAATATATTGCGTTAAAGCAACTATAGTACAATTGGTTACTGAAAGTCCAAAATTTGGCTCACGCTCAACCATTGCTAAGATTAATATTATATACGAACATAACCCTGTAATTTTACTCAGGCGCACAGTTTTATAAGGAAATATATTAGAAAACTTTGAATTAGTCTTGATCATAACAATATATTGCGTTAAAGCAACTATAGTACAATTGGTTACTGAAAGTCCAAAATTTGGCTCACGCTCAACCATTGCTAAGATTAATATCATAAGCGAACATAACCCGTAATTTTACTCAGGCGACAGTTTTATAAGGAAATATATTAGAAAACTTTGAATTAGTCTTGATCATAACAATATATTGCGTTAAAGCAACTATAGTACAATTGGTTACTGAAAGTCCAAAATTTGGCTCACGCTCAACCATTGCTAAGATTAATATTATAAACGAACATAACCCTGTAATTTTACTCAGGCGAACAGTTTTATAAGGAAATATATTAGAAAACTTTGAATTAGTCTTGATCATAACAATATATTGCGTTAAAGCAACTATAGTACAATTGGTTACTGAAAGTCCAAAATTTGGCTCACGCTCACCATTGCTAAGATTAATATTATAACGAACATAACCCGTAATTTTACTCAGGCGAACAGTTTTATAAGGAAATATATTAGAAAACTTTGAATTAGTCTTGATCATAACAATATATTGCGTTAAAGCAACTATAGTACAATTGGTTACTGAAAGTCCAAAATTTGGCTCACGCTCAACCATTGCTAAGATTAATATTATAAACGAACATAACCCTGTAATTTTACTCAGGCGAACAGTTTTATAAGGAAATATATTAGAAAACTTTGAATTAGTCTTGATCATAACAATATATTGCGTTAAAGCAACTATAGTACAATTGGTTACTGAAAGTCCAAAATTTGGCTCACGCTCAACCATTGCTAAGATTAATATTATAACGAACATAACCCTGTAATTTTACTCAGGCGAACAGTTTTATAAGGAAATATATTAGAAAACTTTGAATTAGTCTTGATCATAACAATATATTGCGTTAAAGCAACTATAGTACAATTGGTTACTGAAAGTCCAAAATTTGGCTCACGCTCAACCATTGCTAAGATTAATATTATAACGAACATAACCCTGTAATTTTACTCAGGCGAACAGTTTTATAAGGAAATATATTAGAAAACTTTGAATTAGTCTTGATCATAACAATATATTGCGTTAAAGCAACTATAGTACAATTGGTTACTGAAAGTCCAAAATTTGGCTCAAGCTCAACCATTGCTAAGATTAATATTTAAACGAACATAACCCTGTAATTTTACTCAGGCGAACAGTTTTATAAGGAAATATATTAGAAAACTTTGAATTAGTCTTGATCATAACAATATATTGCGTTAAAGCAACTATAGTACAATTGGTTACTGAAAGTCCAAAATTTGGCTCAAGCTCAACCATTGCTAAGATTAATATCATAAGCGAACATAACCCGTAATTTTACTCAGGCGCACAGTTTTATAAGGAAATATATTAGAAAACTTTGAATTAGTCTTGATCATAACAATATATTGCGTTAAAGCAACTATAGTACAATTGGTTACTGAAAGTCCAAAATTTGGCTCACGCTCAACCATTGCTAAGATTAATATCATAAGCGAACATAACCCCGTAATTTTACTCAGGCGCACAGTTTTATAAGGAAATATATTAGAAAACTTTGAATTAGTCTTGATCATAACAATATATTGCGTTAAAGCAACTATAGTACAATTGGTTACTGAAAGTCCAAAATTTGGCTCACGCTCAACCATTGCTAAGATTAATATTATAAACGAACATAACCCTGTAATTTTACTCAGGCGAACAGTTTTATAAGGAAATATATTAGAAAACTTTGAATTAGTCTTGATCATAACAATATATTGCGTTAAAGCAACTATAGTACAATTGGTTACTGAAAGTCCAAAATTTGGCTCACGCTCAACCATTGCTAAGATTAATATTATAAACGAACATAACCCTGTAATTTTACTCAGGCGAACAGTTTTATAAGGAAATATATTAGAAAACTTTGAATTAGTCTTGATCATAACAATATATTGCGTTAAAGCAACTATAGTACAATTGGTTACTGAAAGTCCAAAATTTGGCTCACGCTCAACCATTGCTAAGATTAATATTATAAACGACATAACCCGTAATTTTACTCAGGCGCACAGTTTTATAAGGAAAATATTAGAAAACTTTGAATTAGTCTTGATCATAACAATATATTGCGTTAAAGCAACTATAGTACAATTGGTTACTGAAAGTCCAAAATTTGGCTCAAGCTCAACCATTGCTAAGATTAATATTATAAACAACATAACCCTGTAATTTTACTCAGGCGAACAGTTTTATAAGGAAATATATTAGAAAACTTTGAATTAGTCTTGATCATAACAATATATTGCGTTAAAGCAACTATAGTACAATTGGTTACTGAAAGTCCAAAATTTGGCTCACGCTCAACCATTGCTAAGATTAACATTATAAACGAACATAACCCTGTAATTTTACTCAGGCGAACAGTTTTATAAGGAAATATATTAGAAAACTTTGAATTAGTCTTGATCATAACAATATATTGCGTTAAAGCAACTATAGTACAATTGGTTACTGAAAGTCCAAATTTGGCTCAAGCTCAACCATTGCTAAGATTAATATTTTAAACGAACATAACCCTGTAATTTTACTCAGGCGAACAGTTTTATAAGGAAATATATTAGAAAACTTTGAATTAGTCATGATCATAACAATATATTGTGTTAAAGCAACTATAGTACAATTGGTTACTGAAAGTCCAAAATTTGGCTCAAGCTCAACCATTGCTAAGATTAATATTATAACGAACATAACCCGTAATTTTACTCAGGCGCACAGTTTTATAAGGAAATATATTAGAAAACTTTGAATTAGTCTTGATCATAACAATATATTGGTTAAAGCAACTATAGTACAATTGGTTACTGAAAGTCCAAAATTTGGCTCACGCTCAACCATTGCTAAGATTAATATCATAACGAACATAACCCGTAATTTTACTCAGGCGCACAGTTTTATAAGGAAATATATTGAAAACTTTGAATTAGTCTTGATCATAACCATATATTGCGTTAAAGCAATTATAGTACAATTGGTTACTGAAAGTCCAAAATTTGGCTCACGCTCAACCATTGCTAAGATTAATATTATAAACGAACATAACCCCGTAATTTTACTCAGGCGCACAGTTTTATAAGGAAATATATTAGAAAACTTTGAATTAGCTTGATCATAACAATATATTGGTTAAAGCAACTATAGTACAATTGGTTACTGAAAGTCCAAAATTTGGCTCAAGCTCAACCATTGCTAAGATTAATATTATAAACGAACATAACCCTGTAATTTTACTCAGGCGAACAGTTTTATAAGGAAATATATTAGAAAACTTTGAATGAGTCTTGATCATAACAATATATTGCGTTAAAGCAACTATAGTACAATTGGCTACTGAAAGTCCAAAATTTGGCTCACGCTCAACCATTGCTAAGATTAATATCATAAGGGCACATAACCCCGTAATTTTACTCAGGCGCACAGTTTTATAAGGAAAAATTAGAAAACTTTGAATTAGTCTTGATCATAACAATATATTGCGTTAAAGCAACTATAGTACAATTGGTTACTGAAAGTCCAAAATTTGGCTCAAGCTCAACCACTGCTAAGATTAATATTATAAACAACCATAACCCTGTAATTTTACTCAGGCGAACAGTTTCATAAGGAAATATATTAGAAAACTTTGAATTAGTCTTGATCAAAACAATATATTGCGTTAAAGCAACTATAGTACAATTGGTTACTGAAAGTTCAAAATTTGGCTCACGCTCAACCATTGCTAAGATTAATATTATAAACGAACATAACCCTGTAATTTTACTCAGGCGAACAGTTTTATAAGGAAATATATTAGAAAACTTTGAATTAGTCTTGATCATAACAATATATTGCGTTAAAGCAACTATAGTACAATTGGTTACTGAAAGTCCAAATTTGGCTCACGCTCAACCATTGCTAAGATTAATATATAACGAACATAACCCTGTAATTTTACTCAGGCGAACAGTTTTATAAGGAAATATATTAGAAAACTTTGAATTAGTCTTGATCATAACAACATATTGCGTTAAAGCAACTATAGTACAATTGGTTACTGAAAGTCCAAAATTTGGCTCACGCTCAACCATTGCTAAGATTAATATCATCAGCGAACATAACCCCGTAATTTTACTCAGGCCCACAGTTTTATAAGGAAATATATTAGAAAATTTGAATTAGTCTTGATCATAACAATATATTGCGTTAAAGCAACTATAGTACAATTGGTTACTGAAAGTCCAAAATTTGGCTCACGCTCAACCATTGCTAAGAATAATATTATAAACGAACATAACCCTGTAATTTTACTCATGCCAACAGTTTTATAAGGAAATATATTAGAAAACTTTGAATTAGTCTTGATCATAACAATATATTGCGTTAAAGCAACTATAGTACAATTGGTTACTGAAAGTCCAGCATTTGGCTCACGCTCCACCATTGCTAAGATTAATATCATATACCAACATAACCCCGTAATTTTACTCAGGCGCACAGTTTTATAAGGAAATATATTAGAAAACTTTGAATTAGTCTTGATCATAACAATATATTGCGTTAAAGCAACTATAGTACAATTGGTTACTGAAAGTCCAAAATTTGGCTCAAGCTCAACCATTGCTAAGATTAATATTATAAACGAACATAACCCTGTAATTTTACTCAGGCGAACAGTTTTATAAGGAAATATATTAGAAAACTTTGAATTAGTCTTGATCATAACAATATATTGCGTTAAAGCAACTATAGTACAATTGGTTACTGAAAGTCCAAAATTTGGCTCACGCTCAACCATTGCTAAGATTAATATTATAAACGAACATAACCCTGTAATTTTACTCAGGCCAACAGTTTTATAAGGAAATATATTAGAAAACTTTGAATTAGTCTTGATCATAACAATATATTGCGTTAAAGCAACTATAGTACAATTGGTTACTGAAAGTCCAAAATTTGGCTCACGCTCCACCATTGCTAAGATTAATATCATATACGAACATAACCCCGTAATTTTACTCAGGCGCACAGTTTTATAAGGAAATATATTAGAAAACTTTGAATTAGTCTTGATCATAACAATATATTGCGTTAAAGCAACTATAGTACAATTGGTTACTGAAAGTCCAGCATTTGGCTCACGCTCCACCATTGCTAAGATTAATATCATATACGAACATAACCCCGTAATTTTACTCAGGCGCACAGTTTTATAAGGAAATATATTAGAAAACTTTGAATTAGTCTTGATCATAACAATATATTGCGTTAAAGCAACTATAGTACAATTGGTTACTGAAAGTCCAAAATTTGGCTCAAGCTCAACCATTGCTAAGATTAATATTATAAACGAACATAACCCTGTAATTTTACTCAGGCGAACAGTTTTATAAGGAAATATATTAGAAAACTTTGAATTAGTCTTGATCATAGCAATATATTGCGTTAAAGCAACTATAGTACAATTGGTTACTAAAAGTCCAAAATTTGGCTCACTCTCAACCATTGCTAAGATTAATATTATAAACGAACATAACCCCGTAATTTTACTCAGGCGCACAGTTTTATAAGGAAACTAGGGGTCATCACTCGCTTCCCTCGTTCGCCCCAGCCCGTCAAGTAAAAAAGGCTTCATCTGGTTGGCGCACTTCGTGCGCTGCATTCGCTTACGCTCATGCCCCTTTCAACCCCACTTACAATGGGTTAGCTCGCTGCGCTCGCCTGTCTATCTATTATCAAGAAACATTGACTGGTAGGGCGCACTTCGTGCGCTGCATTCGCTTCGCTCATGCCTCTTTCAACCCACGTACAGTGGGTTAGCTCGCTGCGCTCGCCTGTCTATCTATTATCAAGAAACATTGACTGGTCGGGCGCACTTCGTGCGCTGCATTCGCTTCGCTCATGCCTCTTTCAATCCCACGTACAATGGGTTAGCTCGCTGCTCTCCCCTGTCTATCTATTATCAAGAAACATTGCCTGATAGGGCGCACTTCGTGCGCTGCATTCGCTTCGCTCATGCCTCTTTCAACCCCACTTACAATGGGTTAGCTCGCTGCGCTCGCCTGTCTATCTATTATCAAGAAAAATTGACTGGTAGGGCGCAATTCGTGCGCTGCATTCGCTTCGCTCATGCCTCTTTCAACCCACGTACAATGGGTTAGCTCGCTGCGCTCGCCTGTCTATCTATTGTCAAGAAACATTGACTGGTAGGACGCACTTCGTGCGCTGCATTCGCTTCGCTCATGCCTCTTTCAACCCCACGTACAATGGGTTAGCTCGCTGCGCTCGCCCGTCTATCTATTATCAAGAAACATTGACTGATAGGGCGCACTTCGTGCGCTGCATTCGCTTCGCTCATGCCTCTTTCAACCCCACTTACAATGGGTTAGCTCGCTGCGCTCGCCTGTCTATCTATTATCAAGAAACATTGACTGGTAGGGCGCACTTCGTGCGCTGCATTCGCTTCGCTCATGCCTCTTTCAACCCCACGTACAATGGGTTAGCTCGCTGCGCTCGCCCGTCTATCTATTATCAAGAAACATTGACTGACAGGGCGCACTTCGTGCGCTACATTCGCTTCGCTCATGCCTCTTTCAACCCCACTTACAATGGGTTAGCTCGCTGCGCTCGCCTGTCTATCTATTATCAAGAAACATTGACTGGTAGGGCGCATTTCGTGCGCTGCATTCGCTTCGCTCATGCCTCTTTCAACCCCACGTACAATGGGTTATCTCGCTGCGCTCGCCTGTCTATCTATTATCAAGAAACATTGACTGATCGGGCGCACTTCGTGCGCTGCATTCGCTTCGCTCATGCCTCTTTCAACCCCACTTACAATGGGTTAGCTGGCTGCGCTTGCCTGTCTATCTATTATCAAGAAACATTGACTGGTAGGGCGCACTTCGTGCGCTGCATTCGCTTCGCTCATGCCTCTTTCAACCCCACTTACAATGGGTTAGCTCGCTGCGCTCGCCTGTGTATCTATGATCAAGAAACATTGACTGATAGGGTGCACTTCGTGCGCTGCATTCGCTTCGCTCATGCCTCTGCCTGCTCCTCTTGCAACAGTTTGGCACGCTTCGCTCGCCTGATAACCCCTTATCATAATTTGTTTATTAAAACTTTGGGCTTGTTTACATTAGGCCTAAGCGTCGCAAGCATGCCGAAGCAACAATGGCGGTCGTCTACTACCTAAACTACAACTATCTCACTCAAAAAACAAAACAAAACTATCACCTGTGTTCTCAATTGTCTCCTGTAGTTTTCCAGAGGTCTCTCAAACAATTAGCAAGGCTTTAAAAAGATAATTCAGGTCGTAAAACACTTTGAAAGGCGCCCAGTTATCCTTTGTGTTGAAAACAAAAACACGCGTCTTCTCCAAAAGTACCTGCTGTTCAACCCGAGGGCTAATTTGCATGATAACGAAAAACGCGTGACTTTTCACGTGAAGTCACGAAAGGGCCAATCAAATTGCAGCAAAAGGCGAAACGCGTCACGTGAAGAGCGAACGCGTTCTTCGAAATTGGAGTTGGAGACGCGAATTTGGAAGTTTCGCCAGCGTAAACCGTCGTTTTTTCGTGATAGCACAATTAGTGGAATAATTAATGGAATAACTCAAAAATTCTTTTAAAATAGGCTTCCAAAATTAGATAACTTTTGTCTACTCTAGAAACGGAGGCTTTCCATGCAAGTGCCAACCTTGTCCTCCTCCAATCAAAAAAGCCTTTGTGATTACACGGTTCGCCGTTTTGGCCCATTGTTTTCGGGCGTTCGACCTATTGTTTTGGGTCGAATCTATTGTTTTTGGCAGGGAAAATGCGTCATCACGTGACATCACAGAATATATATATTAGACTAGCCGGGGGCACTCGCTACGCTCGCTTCCCGGAGCCCCTCAAGTACAAAAAGTTTAATGTGGTTGGCGCGCTTCGCGCGCTGCATTCGCTCCCGCTCATGCCCATACATACATACATACATACATGCCTACATACATGCATACATACATACATACATACATACATACATACATACATACATACATACATACCTACATACATACATACATACATACATACATACCTACATGAGCCGGGTTCGGTCGCTTCGCTCCCTCCCCGGAGCCCGTCAAGTAAACAAAGCTTAATCTGGTTGGCGCGCTTCGCGCGCTGCATTTGCTGCCGCTCATGCCCATACATACATACATACATACATACATACATACATACATACATACCCTACAATACATACCCTACAATACATACCCTACAATACATACCCCACAATACATACCCTACATAACATACCCTACTATACATACCCTACAATTCATACCCTACGATACATACCCTACAATACATACCCTACAATACATACCCTACAATACATACCCTACAATACATACCCTACAATAATACCCTACAATACATACCCTACAATACATATACATACATACCACAATACATACCCTACATAATACATACCCTACAATACATACCCTACATAACATACCCTACAATACATACCCTACATAACATACCCTACTATACATACCCTACAATACATACCCTACTATACATACCCTACAATACATACCCTACAATACATACCCTACAATACATACCCTACGATACATACCCTACAATACATACCCTACAATACATACCCTACAATACATACCCTACAATACATACCCTACAATAAATACCTTACAATACATACCCTACAATACATACCCTTCAATACATACCCTACGATACATATCCTACAATACATACCCTACAATACATACCCTACAATAAAAACCCTACAATACATACCCTACAATACATACCCTACAATACATACCTTACAATAAATACCCTACAATACATACCTTACAATACATACCCTACAATACATACCCTACAATAAAAACCCTAAAATACATACCCTACAATAAATACCTTACAACACATACCCTACAATAAATACCCTACAATACATACCCTACATACATACCCTACAATACATACCCTACAATACATACCCTACAATACATACCCTACAATAATTACCCTACAATAAATACCCTACAATAAATACCCTACAATAAATACTACGACGCAACATTTCTAAAGAAAGTAAAGGTGGGAGGTCGGATCCTCCTCCCTGGCAATCGACCGCCCAGCGCCCACCCTGCCGCCCCCCTGAAAGCCGAAGGTTGATAGCTTCAGTGTGAAGTTTGAAAAAAAGTTGCCTTCAAAAATTTAATCAATCCTGGAAAATTTAAATTCAATCTCTAATAAAAATTATATCAAACTGTAGCTAAGAAAACAGCGAATCCGATAAATATATTCACATTTCTTAACAGTTTTGTTTTGAATTTTGAGAGAGTATTTAGTGCAGCCCAACACAAAAGTGATGAAAAAATTTATTCATCAGCCAACTTTAAAAACACAAAATTTCCCCTAACTTGGTCAAAATTTGTGCATTTTAACTCAAATTACACCAACAGGGAACTGATACCTTGGCGAATAAGTATCGAAAGTACTTGGGTGCATTTGAAATGCTTTTCGCAATTTTAGTTCTACATTTTTGAAGTCCAAGACATGATTTTGTTGATCAAAAATAGCCCTGAAATCAAACCCGTGAAAAAAATAGCATTTAAAACACGATTCCCCAACTTTCAAATTAAATTAACGTGGCCAATTTTTGTCCTACACACCCCACGAAAAAATCAACATGAAGCTAATAGCTTGGCGAACATTTATCGAAAGTATTTGGGTGAAAAAAAACAAAGTTTTGGCAGGTTAAAAATTAATTTTCGCAAATGCAAAACATACGCATGTTGCATGAAAATTTCGTGTTTTCCAGCAAAATCCAAACTCGGCTAAAACTGTCCAAAAACAGAGGAAAATCAACAAAACAAAAAAAAAAAGCCATATAACTTTAGTTCTGGTGTAAATAAACAGTTATCGAAAGTTTAAATGGAAAAAATCGGCCCAGAACGACCCGAGAAAATCAAAATTGTCTTCGTGTTTTGGTTAGGCCCTCGAGCCGAAAGAAAAACGTGAGGTTAAACAAAACAAAACTCGTGCTATTTAAAGCCAAAAACAATTGAATAAAGGAAATACCTCGAAATAATTGTCCACACATTGTCTCCACAGGTCCTGAGAACAATTGACACGTCTTTACAATTGATTTCCGGCAGGTATTCACGTTTAAACCCGAGCAACTTGCCGCCCGTTCAACTAAAGAAACACGTGCTTCTCCCTGCTCGTTTTGCATCTCATTAACTCTGTCCTCGGAACTTTCTAGAAAGTCGGAACACAAAATGGGCCATAACTCCAGAACCGTTTGGAGTAGAAATTAGCCACAAACTTTACTGTGATCAGCGCAATGCAGCGATCATTTTGATACCAATTTGCACCCTTATTGACCCCCAGGAAAAAAGCCTTTGTGTTCACAACGAAATTCCTTTGATCCCATTGTCTTTTCGAACGTCGATTGTTCAACAAACAAAAGCCCATTGTTCACAGTCGGCCGGTCACGTGTCGACGTAGATTATATATAAGAGACTAGCCGGGGGCACTCGCTACGCTCGCTTCCCGGAGCCCGTCAAGTACAAAAAGTTTAATGTGGTTGGCGCGCTTCGCGCGCTGCATTCGCTCCCGCTCATGCCCATACATACATACATACATACATACCCTACAATACATACCCTACAATACATACCCTACAATACATGCCCTACAATACATACCCTACAATACATACCCTACAATACATAACCTACAATACATACCCTACCATACACACCCTACAATACATACCCTACAATACATACCCTACAATACATAATCCTACAATACATATGCTACCATACATACCCTACAATACATACCCTACAATACATACCCTACAATACATACCCTACAATACATACCCTACAATACATACCCTACAATACATACCTTACCATACATACCCTACAATACATACCCTACAATACATACCCTGCAATACATACCCTACATAACATACCCTACTATACATACCCTACAATACATACCCTACTATAAATACCCTAAAATACATACCCACCATACATACCCTACAATACATACCCTACATAACATACCCTACAATACATACCCTAAAATACATACCCTACATAACATACCCTACTATACATACCCTACAATACATACCTTACAATACATAGCCTACAATACATACCCTACAATACATACCCTACAATACATAACCTACAATACATACCCTACCATACATACCCTACAATACACACGACGCCACATTCTAAAGAAAGTAAAGGTGGGAGGTCGATTCTCCCCCCCTGCCAAGCGACCGCCCCGCGCCCACGCTGCCCCCCTGAAAGCCGCTCCCGAATGTTGATAGCTTAAGTGTGAAGTTTGAAAAAAAAAGTTGCCTTCAAAAATTTAATCAATCTTGGAAAGTTTAAACTCAATCTCTAATAAAAAATATATCAAACTGTAGCTAAGGAAACACCGAATCCGATAAATATATTCACATTTCTTAACAGTTTTGTTTTGAATTTTAAGAGAGTATTTAGTGCAGCCCAACACAAAAGCCGTGGAAAAATTTATTCATCAGCCAACTTTAAGAACACAAAAATTCCCCTAACTTGGTCAAAATTTGTCCATTTGAACTCAAATTACACCAACATGAAGCTGATACCTTGGTGAATAAGTATCGAAAGTAATTGGGTGCATTTGAAATGCTTTTCGCAATTTTAGTTGTAAATTTTTGAAGTCCAAGGCATGATTTTCTTCATCAAAAATAGCCGTGAAATCAAACCCGTGCAAAAAATAGCATTTCAAACATGAATCACCAACTTTGAAATTAAATTAACGTGGCGAATTTTCGTCCTACAGAACCCACGAAAATATCAAAATGAAGCTAATAGCTTGGTGAAAATTTATCGAAAGTATTTGGGTGAAAAAAACAAAGTTTTGGCAGGTTAAAAAATAATTTTCGCAAATGCAAAACACACGCGTGTTGCTTGAAAATTTCGTGTTTTCCAGCAAAACCCAAACTCGGCCAAAACTGTCCAAAATCAGAGGAAAATCGACAAAAGAAAAAAAACAAAGCCATATAACTTTAGTTCTCGTGTAAATAAACAGTTATCGAAAGTTGAAATGGAGAAAATCGGCCCAGAACGACCCGAGAAAATCAAAATTGTCTTCGTGTTTTGGTTAGGCCCTCGAGCCGAAAGAAAAACGTGAGGTTAAACGAAACAAAACTCGTGCTATTTTCAGCCAAAAACAATGAAATAAAGGAAATACCTTGAGATGATTGTCCACACATTGTCTCCACAGGTCCTGAGAACAATTGACACGTCTTTACAATTGATTTCCGGCACGTATTCACGGTTAAACCCGAGCAACTTGCCGCCCGTTTCACTACGAAAACACCTGCTTCTCCCTGCTCGTTTTGCATCTCATTAACTCGGTCCTCGGAACTTTCTAGAAAGTCGGAACACAAAATGGGCCATAACTCCGGAACCGCTGGGGTTAGAAATTAGCCAAATAGTACACTGTCATCAGCACAATGCAGCGATCATTTCTATACCGATTTGCACCCTTATTTGCAGCCCAAAAAAAAGCCTTTATGGATACAACGAAATTCCTTTGATCCCATTGTTTGTTCGAACGTCGATTGTTCAAGAGACAATGGAGCATTGTTTGGCGGGTTGGGGTCACGTGTCGACGTAGATTATATAATAGAGACTAGCCGGGGGCGCTCGCATACGCTCGCTTCCCGGAGCCCCCCAAGCAACAAACTTTAATGTGGTTGGCGCGCTTCGCGCGCTGCATTCGCTCCCACTCATGCCCATACATACATACATACATACATACATACATACCTACATACATACATACATACATACATACATACATACATACATACATACGTACATACATACAAACATACATACATACATACATACATACATACATACATACATGGGCCGGGTTCGGTCGCTTCGCTCCCTCCCCGGAGCCCGTCAAGTAAACAAAGCTTAATCTGGTTGGCGCGCTTCGCGCGCTGCATTCGCTGCCGCTCATGCCCATACATACATACATACATACATACATACATACATACATACATACATGAGCCGGGTTCGGTCGCTTCGCTCCCTCCCCGGAGCCCGTCAAGTAAACAAAGCTTAATCTGGTTGACGCGCTTCGCGCGCTGCATTCGCTCCCGCTCATGCTCATACATACATACATACATACATACATACCCTACAATACATACCTTACAATACATACCCTACAATACATACCCTACAATACAAACCCTACGATGCATACCCTACCATACATGCCCTACGATACATACCATACAATACATACCCTACAATACATACCCTACAATACATACCTTACAATAATACCCTACAATACATACCCTACAATACATACCCTACCATAAATACCCTACAATACATACCCTACAATACATACCCTACAATACATACCCTACATTACAAACCTTACAATACATACCCTACAATACATACCCTACATTACATACCCTACGATACATACCCTACAATACATACCCTACAACACATACCCTACGATACATACCCTACAATACATACCCTATAAATACCCTAAAATACATACCTTACAATACATACCCTACAATACATACCCTACATAACATACCCTACAATAGATACCCTACAATACATACCCTACATAACATACCCTACAATACATACCCTACAATACATACCCTACAATACATACCCTGCGATACATACCTTACAATACATACCTTAAAATACATACCTTACAATACATACCCTACAATACATACCCTACAATACATACCCTACAATACATACCCTACATAACATACCCCACTATACATACCCTACAATACATACCCTACAATACATACCCTACGATACATACCCTACAATACATACCCTACAATACATACTTCGACGCAACATTTCTAAAGAACGGAAAGGTGGGAGGTCGAATCTCCTCCCCTGCCATGCGACCGCCCCGCGCCCACGCTGCCCCCCTGAAAGCCGCTTCCGAAAGTTGATAACTTCAGTGTGAAGTTTGAAAAAAAAAGTTGTCTTCAAAAATTTAATCAATCTTGGAAAATTTAAACTCAATCTGTAATAAAAAATATATCAAACTGTAGCTAAGGAAACAGCGAATCCAATAAATATATTCACATTTCTTAACAGTGTTGTTTTGAATTTTAAGAGAGTATTTAGTGCAGCCCAACACAAAAGCCGTGAAAAAATTTATTCATCAGCCAACTTTAAGAACACAAAAACTCCCCTAACTTGGTCAAAATTTGTCCATTTGAACTCAAATTACACCAGCATGAAGCTAATACCTTGGCAAATAAATATCGAAAGTACTTGGGTGCATATGAAAAGCTTTTCGCAATTTTAGTTGTAAATTTTTGAAGTCCAAGACATGATTTTCTTCACAAAAAATAGCCCTGAAATCAAAACCCTTCAAAAAATAGCAATTGAAACACGATTCACCAACTTTCATATTAAATTAACGTGGCCAATTTTTGTCCTACACACCCCACGAAAATATCAACATGAAGCTAATAGCTTGCCGAACATTTATCGAAAGTATTTGGGTGAAAAAAAAAAAGTTTTGGCAGGTTAAAAATTAATTTTCGCAAATGCAAAACACACGCAGGTTGCTTGAAAATTTCGTGTTTTTCAGCAAAATCCAAACTCGGCTAAAAGTGTCCAAAAACAGAGGAAAATCAACAAAACAAAAAAAACAAAGCCATATAACTTTAGTTCTCGTGTAAATAAACGGTTATCGAAAGTTTAAATGGAGAAAATGGGCCCAGAACGACCCGAGAAAATCAAAATTGTCTTCGTGTTTTGGTTAGGCCCTCGAGCCGAAAGAAAAACGTGAGGTGAAACAAAACAAAACTCGTGCTATTTAAAGCCAAAAACAATTGAATAAAGGAAATACCTTGAAATAATTGTTCACCAATTGTCTCCACAGGTCCTGACAACAAATGACACGTCTTTACAATTGACTTCCGGCACGTATTCGTGGTTAAAGCCGAGCAACTTGCCGCCCGTTCAACTAAAAAAACACGTGCTTCTCCCTGCTCGTTTTGCATCTCATTAACTCCCTGCTCGGAACTTTCTAGAAGTTCGGAACACAAAATGGGCCATAACTCCCGAACCGTTTGGAGTAGAAATTAGCCACATACTTTACTGTGATCGGCACAATGCAGCGATCATTTTGATACCAATTTGCACCCTTATTGACCCCCAGGAAAAAAGCCTTTATGGATACAACGAAATTCCTTTGATCCCATTGTTCGGTCGAAGGTCGATTGTTCACCAAACAATAGCCCATTGTTTAGAGTCGGCGGGTCACGTGTCGACGTAGATTATATAATAGAGACTAGCCGGGGGCCCGGTCGCTACGCTCCCTCCCCGGAGCCCCCCAAGCAACAAAAGCTTAATGTGGTTGGCGCGCTTCGCGCGCTGCATTCGCTCCCGCTCATGCCCCTTTCAACCCCACATACAATGGGTTAGCTCGCTGCGCTCGCCTGTGGTTGGCGCACTTCATGCGCTGCATTCGCTTACGCTCATGCCCTTTTCAACTCTACATACAATGGGTTAGCTCGCTACGCTCGCCTGTGGTTGGCGCACTTCGTGCGCTGCATTCGCTTATGCTCATGCCCATACATACATACATACATACATACATACCTACATACATACATACATACATACATACATACATACATACATACATACATACATACATACATACATACATACATACAAACATGGGCCGGGTTCGGTCGCTTCGCTCCCTCCCCGGAGCCCGTCAAATAGACATAGCTTAATCTGGTTGGCGCGCTTCGCGCGCTGCATTCGCTACCGCTCATGCCCATACATACATACATACATACATACATACATACATACATACATACCCTACAATACATACCCTACAATACATACCCTACAATACATACCCTACAATACATACCCTACAATACATACCCTACAATACATACCCTTCAATACATACCCTACAATACATACCCTACAATACATACCCTACTATAAATACCCTACAATACAAACCCTACAATACATACCCTACAATAAATACCCTACAATACATACCCTACAATACATACCCTACAATACATACCCTACAATACATACCTTACAATACATACCCTACAATACATACCCTACAATAAATACCATACAATACATACCCTACAATAAATACCCTACAATACATACCCTAAAATACATACCCTACAACACATAACCTACAATACATACCCTACATAACATACCCTACAATACATACCCTACAACACATAACCTACAATACATACCCTACATAACATACCCTACAATACATACCCTACAATACATACCCTACTATACATACCCTACAATGCATACCCTACAATACATACCCTACAATACATACCCTACAATACATACCCTACAATAACTACCCTACAATAAATACCCTACAATACATACCCTACAATAAATACCCTACAATAAATACCCTACAATAAATACCTTACAATACATACCCTACAATACATACCCTACATAACATACCCTACAATAAATACCCTACAATACATACCATACAATACATACCCTACAATAAATACCCTACAATACATACCCTACAATACATACCCTACAATACTTCCCCCTGGCAAGCGACCACCTAGCGCCCACCCTGCCGCCCCCCTAAAAGCCGTTTAAAAATGAATTCATCAACGTACTTTAAAAACACTAAAACTTTCAAATTAAATTAACGTGGCCAATTTTTGTCCTACAGAACCCACGAAAATATCAAAATGAAGCTAATAGCTTTGGGAACATTTATCGAAAATATTTGGGTGAAAAAAACAAAGTTTTGGCAGGTTAAAAATAAATTTTCGCAAGTGCAAAACACACGCGTGTTGCTTGAAAATTTCGTGTTTTCAAGCAAAATCCAAACTCG
>RQOL01000793.1:0-60000 GCA_013076295.1 Sanderia malayensis | reverse complement strand
TTTCTTTTGAAAGTGTAAAAATGAATTCGTCAAGGTACTTTAAAAACACTAAAACTTTCAAATTGAATTAACGTGGCGAATTTTCGTCCTACAGAACCCACGAAAATATCAAAAAGAAGCTAATAGCTTGGCGAACATTTATCGAAAGTATTTGGGTAAAAAAAACAAAGTTTTGGCAGGTTAAAAATTAATTTTCGCAAGTGCAAAACACACGCGTGTTGTTTGAAAATTTCGTGTTTTCCAGCAAAACCCAAACTCGGCCAAAACTGTCCAAAATCAGAGGAAAATCAACAAAAGAAAAAAAACAAAGCCACATAACTTTAGTTCTCGTGTAAATAAACAGTTATCGAAAGTTTAAATGGAGAAAATCGGCCAAGAACAACCCAAGAAAATCAAAATTGTCTTCGTGTTTTGGTTACGCCCTCGAGCCGAAAGAAAAACGTGAGGTTAAACAAAACAAAACTCGTGCTATTTAAAGCCAAAAACAATTGAATAAAGGAAATACCTCGAAATAATTGTCCACACATTGTCTCCACAGGTCCTGAGAACAATTGACACGTCTTTACAATTGATTTCCGGCACGTATTCACGCTTAAACCCGAGCAACTTGCCGCCCGTTTAACTACGAAAACACCTGCTTCTCCCTGCTCGGTTTGCATCTCATTAACTCGGTCGGCGGAACTTTCTAGAAAGTCGGAACACAAAATGGGCCATAACTCCGGAACCGCTGGGGTTAGAAATTAGCCAAATAGTACACTGTCATCAGCACAATGCAGCGATCATTTCTATACCGATTTGCACCCTTATTTGCAGCCCAAAAAAAAGCCTTTATGGATACAACGAAATTCCTTTGATCCCATTGTTTGTTCGAACGTCGATTGTTCAAGAGACAATGGAGCATTGTTTGGCGGGTTGGGGTCACGTGTCGACGTAGATTATATAATAGAGATATCTTAGAAAACTTTGAATTAGCCTTGATCATAACAATATATTGCGTTAAAGCAACTAAAGTACAATTGGTTACTGAAAGTCCAAAATTTGGCTCAAGCTCAACCATTGCTAAGATTAATATTATAAACGAACATAACCCTGTAATTTTACTCAGGCGAACAGTTTTATAAGGAAATATATTAGAAAACTTTGAATTAGTCTTGATCATAACAATATATTGCGTTAAAGCAACTATAGTACAATTGGTTACTAAAAGTCCAAAATTTGGCTCACGCTCAACCATTGCTAAGATTAATATTATAAACGAACATAACCCTGTAATTTTACTCAGGCGAACAGTTTTATAAGGAAATATATTAGAAAACTTTGAATTAGTCTTGATCATAACAATATATTGCGTTAAAGCAACTATAGTACAATTGGTTACTGAAAGTCCAAAATTTGGCTCACGCTCAACCATTGCTAAGATTAATATCATCAGCGAACATAACCCCGTAATTTTACTCAGGCACACAGTTTTATAAGGAAATATATTAGAAAACTTTGAATTAGTCTTGATCATAACAATATATTGCGTTAAAGCAACTATAGTACAATTGGTTACTGAAAGTCCAAAATTTGGCTCACGCTCAACCATTGCTAAGATTAATATTATAAACGAACATAACCCTGTAATTTTACTCAGGCGAACAGTTTTATAAGGAAATATATTAGAAAACTTTGAATTAGTCTTGATCATAACAATATATTGCGTTAAAGCAACTATAGTACAATTGGTTACTGAAAGTCCAACATTTGGCTCACGCTCCACCATTGCTAAGATTAATATCATATACGAACATAACCCCGTAATTTTACTCAGGGAACAGTTTTATAAGGAAATATATTAGAAAACTTTGAATTAGCTTGATCACAACAATATATTGGTTAAAGCAACTATAGTACAATTGGTTACTGAAAGTCCAAATTTGGCTCACGCTCAACCATTGCTAAGATTAATATCATAAGCGAACATAACCCCGTAATTTTACTCAGGCGCACAGTTTTATAAGGAAATATATTAGAAAACTTTGAATTAGTCTTGATCATAACAATATATTGCGTTAAAGCAACTATAGTACAATTGGTTACTGAAAGTCCACAATTTGGCTCAAGCTCAGCCATTGCTAAGATTAATATTATAAACGAACATAACCCTGTAATTTTACTCAGGCGAACAGTTTTATAAGGAAATATATTAGAAAACTTTGAATTAGTCTTGATCATAACAATATATTGCGTTAAAGCAACTATAGTACAATTGGTTACTGGAAGTCCAAATTTGGCTCACGCTCACCATTGCTAAGATTAATATCATAACGAACATAACCCCGTAAATTTACTCAGGCGAACAGTTTTATAAGGAAATATATTAGAAAACTTTGAATTAGTCTTGATCATAACAATATATTGTGTTAAAGCAATGATAGTACAATTGGTTACTGAAAGTCCAAAATTTGGCTCACGCTCAACCATTGCTAAGATTAATATTATAAACGAACATAACCCTGTAATTTTACTCAGGCCAACAGTTTTATAAGGAAATATATTAGAAAACTTTGAATTAGTCTTGATCATAACAATATATTGCGTTAAAGCAACTATAGTACAATTGGTTACTGAAAGTCCAACATTTGGCTCACGCTCCATCATTGCTAAGATTAATATCATATACGAACATAACCCCGTAATTTTACTCAGGTGAACAGTTTTATAAGGAAATATATTAGAAAACTTTGAATTAGCGTTGATCACAACAATATATTGTGTTAAAGCAACTATAGCACAATTGGTTACTGAAAGTCCAACATTTGACTCACGCTCCACCATTGCTAAGATCAATATCATATACGAACATAACCCCGTAATTTTACTCAGGTGAACAGTTTTATAAGGAAATATATTAGAAAACTTTGAATTAGTCTTGATCATAACAATATATTGCGTTAAAGCAACTATAGTACAATTGGTTACTGAAAGTCCAAAATTTGGCTCAAGCTCAACCATTGCTAAGATTAATATTATAAACGAACGTAACCCTGTAATTTTACTCAGGCGAACAATTTTATAAGGAAATATATTAGAAAACTTTGAATTAGTCTTGATCATAACAATATATTGTGTTAAAGCAACTATAGTACAATTGGTTACTGAAAGTCCAAAATTTGGCTCACGCTCAACCATTGCTAAGATTAACATTATAAACGAACATAACCCTGTAATTTTACTCAGGCGCACAGTTTTATAAGGAAATATATTAGAAAACTTTGAATTAGTCTTGATCATAACAATATATTGCGTTAAAGCAACTATAGTACAATTGGTTACTGAAAGTCCAAATTTTGGCTCAAGCTCAACCATTCCTAAGATTAATATTTTAAACGAACATAACCCTGTAATTTTACTCAGGCAAACAGTTTTATAAGGAAATATATTAGAAAACTTTGAATTAGTCATGATCATAACAATATATTGTGTTAAAGCAACTATAGTACAATTGGTTACTGAAAGTCCAAAATTTGGCTCAAGCTCAACCATTGCTAAGATTAATATCATAACGAACATAACCCCGTAATTTTACTCAGGCGACAGTTTTATAAGGAAATATATTAGAAAATTTTGAATTAGTCTTGATCATAACAATATATTGCGTTAAAGCAACTATAGTACAATTGGTTACTGAAAGTCCAAAATTTGGCTCACGCTCAACCATTGCTAAGATTAATATTATAAACGAACATAACCCTGTAATTTTACTCAGGCGAACAGTTTTATAAGGAAATATATTAGAAAACTTTGAATTAGTCTTGATCATAACAATATATTGCGTTAAAGCAACTATAGTACAATTGGTTACTAAAAGTCCAAAATATGGCTCAAGCTCAACCATTGCTAAGATTAATATTATAAACGAACATAACCCGTAATTTTACTCAGGCCACAGTTTTATAAGGAAATATATTAGAAAACTTTGAATTAGTCTTGATCATAACAATATATTGTGTTAAAGCAACTATAGTACAATTGGTTACTGAAAGTCCAAAATTGGCTCAAGCTCAACCATTGCTAAGATTAATATTATAAACGAACATAACCCGTAATTTTACTCAGGCGCACAGTTTTATAAGGAAATATATTAGAAAACTTTGAATTAGTCTTGATCATAACAATATATTGCGTTAAAGCAACTATAGTACAATTGGTTACTGAAGTCCAAAATTTGGCTCAAGCTCAACCATTGCTAAGATTAATATTATAAACGAACATAACCCTGTAATTTTACTCAGGCGAACAGTTTTATAAGGAAATATATTAGAAAACTTTGAATTAGTCTTGATCATAACAATATATTGCGTTAAAGCAACTATAGTACAATTGGTTACTGAAAGTCCAAAATTTGGCTCACGCTCAACCATTGCTAAGATTAATATTATAACGAACATAACCCCGTAATTTTACTCAGGCGAACAGTTTTATAAGGAAATATATTAGAAAACTTTGAATTAGTCTTGATCATAACAATATATTGCGTTAAAGCAACTATAGTACAATTGGTTACTGAAGTCCAAATTTGGCTCACGCTCAACCATTGCTAAGATTAATATTATAACGAACATAACCCTGTAATTTTACTCAGGCGAACAGTTTTATAAGGAAATATATTAGAAAACTTTGAATTAGTCTTGATCATAACAATATATTGCGTTAAAGCAACTATAGTACAATTGGTTACTGAAAGTCCAAAATTTGGCTCAAGCTCAACCATTGCTAAGATTAATATTATAAACGAACGTAACCCTGTAATTTTACTCAGGCGAACAATTTTATAAGGAAATATATTAGAAAACTTTGAATTAGTCTTGATCATAAAATATATTGGTTAAAGCAACTATAGTACAATTGGTTACTGAAAGTCCAAAATTTGGCTGACGCTCAACCATTGCTAAGATTAATATTATAAACGAACATAACCCTGTCATTTTACTCAGGCGCACAGTTTTATAAGGAAATATATTAGAAAACTTTGAATTAGTCTTGATCATAACAATATATTGCGTTAAAGCAACTATTCTACAATTGGTTACTGAAAGTCCAAATTTTGGCTCAAGCTCAACCATTCCTAAGATTAATATTTTAAACGAACATAACCCTGTAATTTTACTCAGGCAAACAGTTTTATAAGGAAATATATTAGAAAACTTTGAATTAGTCATGATCATAACAATATATTGTGTTAAAGCAACTATAGTACAATTGGTTACTGAAAGTCCAAAATTTGGCTCAAGCTCAACCATTGCTAAGATTAATATCATAAGCGAACATAACCCCGTAAATTTACTCAGGCGCACAGTTTTATAAGGAAATATATTAGAAAATTTTGAATTAGTCTTGATCATAACAATATATTGCGTTAAAGCAACTATAGTACAATTGGTTACTGAAAGTCCAAAATTTGGCTCACGCTCAACCATTGCTAAGATTAATATTATAAACGAACATAACCCTGTAATTTTACTCAGGCGAACAGTTTTATAAGGAAATATATTAGAAAACTTTGAATTAGTCTTGATCATAACAATATATTGCGTTAAAGCAACTATAGTACAATTGGTTAATAAAAGTCCAAAATATGGCTCAAGCTCAACCATTGCTAAGATTAATATTATAAACGAACATAACCCCGTAATTTTACTCAGGCGCACAGTTTTATAAGGAAATATATTAGAAAACTTTGAATTAGCCTTGATCATAACAATATATTGTGTTAAAGCAACTATAGTACAATTGGTTACTGAGAGTCCAAAATTTGGCTCAAGCTCAACCATTGCTAAGATTAATATTATAAACGAACATAACCCTGTAATTTTACTCAGGCGAACAGTTTTATAAGGAAATATATTAGAAAACTTTGAATGAGTCTTGATCATAACAATATATTGCGTTAAAGCAACTATGGTACAATTGGCTACTGAAAGTCCAAAATTTGGCTCACGCTCAACCATTGCTAAGATTAATATCATAAGGGCACATAACCCCGTAATTTTACTCAGGCGCACAGTGTTATAAGGAAAAAAATTAGAAAACTTTGAATTAGTCTTGATCATAACAATATATTGGGTTAAAGCAACCATAGTTCAATTGGTTACTGAAAATCCAAAATTTGGCTCAAGCTCAACCACTGCTAAGATTAATATTATAAACGACCATAACCCTGTAATTTTACTCAGGCGAACAGTTTCATAAGGAAATATATTAGAAAACTTTGAATTAGTCTTGATCATAACAATATATTGCCTTAAAGCAACTATAGTACAATTGGTTACTGAAAGTCCAAAATTTGGCTCACGCTCAACCATTGCTAAGATTAATATTATAAACGAACATAACCCTGTAATTTTACTCAGGGGAACAGTTTTATAAGGAAATATAATAGAAAACTTTGAATTAGTCTTGATCATAACATTATATTGCGTTAAAGCAACTATAGTACTATTGGTTACTGAAAGTTCAAAATTTGGCTCAAGCTCAACCATTGCTAAGATTAATATTATAAACGAACATAACCCTGTAATTTTACTCAGGCGCACAGTTTTATAAGGAAGTATATTAGAAAACTTTGAATTAGTCTTGATCATAACAATATATTGCGTTAAAGCAACTATAGTAGAATTGGTTACTGAAAGTCCAAAATTTGGCTCACGCTCAACCATTGCTAAGGTTAATATCATAAGCGACCATAACCCTGTAATTTTACTCAGGCGCACAGTTTTATAAGGAAATATATTAGAAAACTTTGAATTAGTCTTGATCATAACAATATATTGCGTTAAAGCAACTATAGTTCTATTGGTTACTGAAAGTTCAAAATTTGGCTCAAGCTCAACCATTGCTAAGATTAATATTATAAACGAACATAACCCTGTAATTTTACTCAGGCGCACAGTTTTATAAGGAAGTATATTAGAAAACTTTGAATTAGTCTTGATCATAACAATATATTGCGTTAAAGCAACTATAGTAGAATTGGTTACTGAAAGTCCAAAATTTCGCTCACGCTCAACCATTGCTAAGATTAATATTATAAACGAACATAACTCTGTAATTTTACTCAGGCGAACAGTTTTATAAGGAAATATATTAGAACACTTTGAATTAGTCTTGATCATAACAATATATTGCGTTAAAGCAACTATAGTAGAATTGGTTACTGAAAGTCCAAAATTTGGCTCACGCTCAACCATTGCTAAGGTTAATATCATAAGCGACCATAACCCCGTAATTTTACTCAGGCGCACAGTTTTATAAGGAAATATATTAGAAAACTTTGAATTAGTCTTGATCATAACAATATATTGCGTTAAAGCAACTATAGTACTATTGGTTACTGAAAGTTCAAAATTTGGCTCAAGCTCAACCATTGCTAAGATTAATATTATAAACGAAGATAACCCTGTAATTTTACTCAGGCGCACAGTTTTATAAGGAAGTATATTAGAAAACTTTGAATTAGTCTTGATCATAACAATATATTGTGTTAAAGCAACTATTGTACAATTGGTTACTGAAAGTCCAAATTTTGGCTCAAGCTCAACCATTGCTAAGATTAATATTATAAACGAACATAACCCTGTAATTTTACTCAGGCGAACAGTTTTATAAGGAAATATATTAGAAAACTTTGAATTAGTCTTGATCATAACAATATATTGCGGTAAAGCAACTATAGTACAATTGGTTACTAAAAGTCCAAAATTTGGCTCACGCTCAACCATTGCTAAGATTAATATTATAAACGAACATAACCCTGTAATTTTATTCAGGCGTACAGTTTTCTAAGGAAATATATTAAAAACTTGTCGAAAAGGGTAAATTGCTTGCGTACACTCTTTTCTTATGACAACACACTTGATTTCAAAAATAAGAAAAACGAGATTCGCCAAAAATTATCTGGTTCTTATAAAATAAGAGTGTATTCAACTGACCCTTGTGGTGTCCGAAAATTAAAAACTTGAAATTAAATCATGCTCAGCAGAGCTTACAACTTTATTGTTATTTACAGTTCTTCAGCGAACATTTCGTCAACTAATCTTCTGGAATGTAGAAGGGGAACATCATCTTCTTCATGGATAAGAAAGGCCAATATCTGACAACAAATATAATTAAATGTTGTCAATGTTATGAATCAACGTAATGAATTAAGATAAACTAGATTAAAGATGCTTTCCATTGGCGATCACGAGAAACAATGTTGCTTGCAGGAAACTAAAAAGCATACTTCCGGGAGCAAGACATTTGTATTCAAATTGATCCGCTGTGACATTGACGCCTGAATTTTGACAGCAGGACACTTCTCCGAACGATGTAATCCGTCAAGACGGGTTCCTGTTGTTAAAAACAAATTTTTGTTTCACCAGTTTTTGTTGTAAAATGGATACAAAAGATACCATAATTCTGTTGCTGCACAAATGGTATCTATACAATCAATACAAACATGAAAACGAAACCAGCCAAATTTCTTACAGAGTCATCGCTGAGAAGTCACATATGACGATGAGAGTCTCGGAGAGTGTGGTTTTTTTGCATTTTGTAAAAAAACATCCTTGGAGCAAATACACTACTTCTTGAAATAGCGGTCAGGTATTTCTGTAGAGAAAAAGGAGCCTGAATTGAATAAAGCAATTACCGGTAACTTTTGCGCTTGCCAGATGGGCTGTCTAAGTCTGATATATTACCATGCACATAAATTGTTACCATGGTTGATTTGTCACGTGTGTGAAGAAGGTGTTCCAATTCGGGCTTTATCTTGAATTTGGCAATGCTACAATGATAAATAATAATCGTCAATTTAATGGTTAATCGGGTAATCCCAATAGGAAAAGCCTGTCTCAGAAGACAATGTACATGATAGATGGGGATCAAAAGAATCTACCTAGTCAAGCTGTCTTTTTTGATGTGACAGCACCAGTTTATCTTGTCCATATCATCTGAAACTGATGCACAAAGGCAGTGGAAGAAACGTAAGCAAAACCGGCACTTTACTGTGTTAGTTTCCACATCTTCAGCAACATTGTTTACGCAGAAAGAGCCAATGGCACATAGCTCTGTTGTGGGATTTAAAATTGCATCCACTGGTGGTGGATGCAATTTTAAATCCGGTGGTGGATGGAACTAATGGTACAACATGGTTGATAATCCCATTTACTGTTGTTGGCACCCATATGAGACATATTGTGTTGCTTCCTTCTCCATATTCTATGTCACGATTCAACACTTCATCATGTGAAATTGACTCTATGTTCAGCTTCATTGCACCAGATATTAGAAACAAATGAAGTAAAGCTAGAAAAATACACTTTGTTACTTCAGAAGGCAACAAAGACATAAAACACAAACAGAGAACATCTTTTGTGAAACAAAAGAATAAAAAACTTTACTTTGTCTGTAATAGAGAAATGAGGCATCCAGAATACAGCAAATTAACTTACTGGAATATCTGTACGGGTGAATTAAAGAATAAATTTCATCGTTCATGCACCTCAGCAGCCTCTCCCTATCATCAATGACACAGTCATATTTGTTGCTAATGTCATTTGTGGTAATATGGTAGCTCAGTAACTTATTATCCATAGCAAGAGCCAAAAGCTACAAAAGAGGCATCACATATTGTCATGTTGTCAAGACCCAAAGTCACTTATCATCAAATTTGATAGCACCTTATCCTTATCCTTATTAGGTGAAAAATTACCTTATTCATAACATCAACCTCATGTTCTAGACCATATTTAACGGAACTTAATTTTATTGCACACCAATTTCCTTCATGGCCATAGACAGCAACACTAACAGAACGGTACAAACATGTGCCATCTCCTTTCACATAAATTGGCTCTTTACCTTTTCTTGGCGCAAATGAGCTGGCACAAGATGCCGATGCCTGTTAAAGAGAACACATGTCAGAATAAAAGAATACATCTAGATAATTTTCTGCAGATCATCATAACATTTTAAAAAGGTTCAGAGGTATCACATGTATCACAATCACATTTATCATCTTCACAATCTGCACTTAAATAGAATTTCAAGGCAAAAATAGCAGTAAAAAGGCATCAATAATTACCAGTAGTGTATGCTATCCATGTTTATTTGTGAAACAGTTGGTTCGAAATTCATTTCTGGCAACAGTTGCAAGCATCTTTGCAAGAGAGGCCTAGACGATTCTTTGATGTCAGTGAGGAATGTTTCATAGTCTGCATCATTCCTCAGGGAGCCCTTCAGAAATGGAGAATTAACTGAATCAAGCATGCAGTTATGTACAGCACAACAAGAACTGAATTTAAGCATTTTGGCTGTGTACATCTTGGTTGCATTATTGAACAATAGCATCCCTTGATACCATATTTAGAGGGCAAGTGTTTAAAACTCTGCTACAGCTACCTCAGTACAATCAAACTGTGTTTCATAGAGATTTAGATAAACAGAAGGGAAATAAGTATATGATTATGATGAAAGAAATTCTATGAAATTATTATATTAGTGACGAATTAGTAGCAACTTACCAGAATAGAATTTTTCCGTGCTTCAAGAAGATCATGATCTACAGATGAAAGCTTTTTTCAGTTTCCTCTAGTGATTCAGCTACATTCTCGTTTTCTTCTGAAATCAATTCTTCAACAACTGGATCCACTTCAGTCACCATCTCAACAGTATCATCATCCATGTCTACTTCTTCTACTGTTCTTTCAACATGTCCAATCCCTGCCTCTGTGACTTCAGCTTCTTCTCCAGCAACATCACCAGCATCCACTCCTTCCATAGCTTCACTATTACCTGCATGATTTGGGATTCTTTGAGGCTGTTGAATCATACAGAAATGGTAGCATGCCATATGTATTTCGTCCAAGGCATCCACTTTGAGTCTTGGGGAATTTCTTGTGGCAGCATTTGGTGGCCACCATGATGGCTGAAGGTTATGATTCCATTTATTCCTCTTTATTACATCTAAAAGAAAAGTGAATGAAACTACATTGTTTGGAAAATTCAAAAATACATGCAATATCTTGGAAAAAATACATAAATGTTACCATTTCCCAATACTGCATGGGTAATAAGCTTTCTTTTGTCATCAATTGTTATTGCATTCAGCAACTGATCCAAGGTGTGCTTTTTGAATACTTCCAAAACATATCAATGAATATCTATTTTAAAGAAAACAATTAATGATAACAAAATAAAATCATATTTCTAAAAATATATATAAGAGCATGTCTGAAAGTTGTTAAGAGGCATGTTGATTACTGACTATTATGGCAATTTATATTTTATATGAAATACATATTAAATATAGATTGAGCCGAAATGTATGCAAAAATTTTCATAGAAACAGGCTGATATAACAAACCACAGCTTTTATTAATTGGGCCAGTGCTGACTGAAGCCACGTTGTTGCCACTCTTTTGCTCTTGCATATATTTTATGGCAACATCTAAAAATGTGGACCTGACAACTTCATTTTGTGCAAACTCAGCAAAAGCTGGTGGACCTAAATGAAATTTGGAAGGTCAATATTGTGCTTGCTTTGCCCTGGTGCACTGAAGTTGCAATAACAATTCCTCAATTTCACAACATCTTGTCATCCCTATTGCTTGGAACTACACAGAGCTGGTGACGATGGTGGGAAGCAAACTGACAACCTCACTTGGTTCGCTTCACTGGAAAATATGAGGAATAAATGATACAGACAGCAAGCTTACCTAGGAGCTTGATATGAAGTTGGCCATCCTTATCTTTGTAGAGGGTTAAAGTAACAGCTGGAAGTCCAGTCTTGATTTGCCATTTATCCAACTAATGGAAATATGCATTTATAAAAAAAGAGCAAAGCAGCTGTTAAATAATCTAAAACAACTATAAATAAGCAAATACATTTGGGATTAGACATACTGTATAATTTTGAGTATGTGGCAGTTTTCTAGCTTAAACGTACCTTAGTTTGCATGCCTGCATAGTTTCGCCGGTCAATTCTGCGTCTCTCAGACTCAGACTTGCTGAAAACATTTTTATCTGGTCCCCGTGTTTTCTAAAATGAGGCAATCTGACGAATAAACAAATAAACAAATAAGCAAAAAACAATCGACTTAGTGTAGGTAGAATACAATTGCACCATTTTAACACTCCTAACTAAGTGTATGTTAGGTTATTTGGGGTATATTCCTTCCTTCTTGCAAGGGCACAGGATTCCGATACCGGAATAAGAACTTCTGTCAGCATGAAAAAATAGGTTTACAATATAATATGAAGAGAGAGTTAGTAACTACTTTTACAAAACCATATTATAACGAAAGCTGTGTTTAAAAAATGGAACAGGCCCAAAAAAAGCCTCGAAACAATCTAGTCTGATAACATTACCCGTGTCTGTGCTGGATGACTTTGTTGTCCTTCTTCAGATTCCATATTGATTATACAATTAATTAAAGTAGCGCTATAATTAAAACATTAACAAAAAACAAATCATCATGCATGACAACTGCATTCTTTCATTGCGAGATGTGTTGTTACCGTTCAATTCAAATTGTATCTCTATATTCCAGGTATAGATTCATCAGAGCAATCAATAAAGGAGGAAAAAAATTTTTTCCAACAATAGCGGGAATCTCCCTCCTTTCCTTCGTGCCTCGTTTCGGGAAGAAATATTTCAATAACGAGGTTGTGTTGGTGGGTAGATAGCCAAATTCTGGCTTGTTTCATGCCTCCATTCAACACACCAGAGACTGAAGCAACTTCTCACAAATCTTCCTCTGATCAAGCCAAGCCCGAAAAAGTATTTCAGCTAAAAAAGCACAATTAACAACAGAACTATGCTCATAAAGTGCCTTATCTTTCGCTCATGTAATGTAATAATAAGTTGATCTATTTTTCAATTTCTTGAGATTGACACAAGAAAAAATCAATGGGGTGATAATCTACCCTAATAACTAAATGCTAAGGCCCATGATGCCACATGGAGGCACTTGTATTAACAGAACTGAAACTTTAAATTGCAACAATGCCACATTTGCATTTCAATGTCCACACAAATCAGTTTTTTTCTACAAATTTTAGCATAGCTGGTTTTTTTGCACAATGTGTGCCAAAATTCCCTTCATTGGTTCCCATTTTTCTGACATCCCCAGAAAAAGCAAAATACAAATATCTTGGTGTTATGCAACTGCTAATGATTCGTAATTTGATAAATTTTACTGCATATCACACTCTTCAAGTCCATATTCTTCAGGGAAATCGTAAATGTGATTTGGCACCCCATCTGCCAAAAAAGTGTGGGACTGCTTCCTAATCCTGTGAGTATTCCATATGGTGTCTTTGAAGATTTGGACGTGCTTGTCAACCAATGGTATGAATAGGTATGCCATAAGCTTCCTAAAAGAAACATAGAGCACTATTTAAGTAACAAGAATGTTACTACCTCCTTTAGATTCAGTTTCAATTTTATATGACAGGCCCGTCACAAGCGGCGGGGGGATGCTGGGGGGTCAATTTAACAAAACTTTAGATACTTGAGTGTGTAACACATGGCCTAAGTATTTGTAAGAACGAAGCAATAATAAATAAATGAATATTCTTATGATCATTGTTTGATGGGCTCCGCTTGGATTTTGTTTTAAAAAAATTCCACTTTGTTCAAGAGTTCTTTTTCTTTGAATCATATTAAGCGACCAATAAGCAAATCGTGGGTGACTGGCAAAACAAAAAATCCATTTACCATTCATAAATTCACAAAACTTGAGCAAGTGTTTCATTTTATCTTGAAAAGACATATCTTGCAAAGTTGCCTTGTTGGTTGGATCAGCTGATGCATCTGGGAAGAGAGCTGGAAAAGCCATTGTCGCTAAAAACTGAGTGTTGTACTCATTGAGACGTATAGTTCTTTCATCAATAGGCGACTGCATGGGATGATCACCTGAAATTTCATTTCTGATAGACTGGAGTAGTTGTTGTTGTTGCTCAGGAATTGGCAGGAAACTTGTCATTTGAGTTGCTTTATTGTAAACCTGGACATCAGCTTCATTGTCATTTTCTGAGTGTCATCAGTATCATTATCTATTTGTGAAGAAGTTTGAGTAAATATGTCTGTATTGTTAATTTGTTCTTCAGCATTGAAAGTCATGAGATCTTGTGGTATTCCATTTTCAGGCAAGCATAGCAAGGCATCTTGATCAACTAACAAGTGTTGATAAAGTGGATTGTGTGCGACAAGCCACAATAAAGCATCATAAACAACATTTCGTCTTACATGGAGATCTCTTCTTGAATTATTTTTGCCTTTCATTTGCACAACCATAACAGCTACATCTTTAGCATATCGTGGTAATTTTGAGGCAAGTTTTTCAACACGTTGTGGTAAATTAATGCAGTGCCCACTCTAACCACGTTGACCACCAGGTCTAACGAACACATGCAAAATTGGGAGAGCATGAGCAATAAGCATTTCTTCAACTTGTGTCAAATTTTGTAATTCAGGTGAAACTCTGCATGGTATCATTCCATTCTCTGTCAAAAACTTTTTTGGAAACCTTTTATCTCCAACACATTGTGTACAAACAAAATTCTTTGACTTTTGCTCACTTTTTTGTGGCCATGCTTCAAAACAAATTGTACATTGGACAATGAAGAATTTCATAGAATCATGGAACTTCTTTAGACTATGTTTTGCCCATTTTTTATCACATATATCACCATCATCACTATTAAATTGAATCAAATAGTCTCTTTTATCACAACTATTTTTAATTTTTAATTTTTATTTTTTTTCCGTGTGTATGCTTTTGGGCATCATGTTCCCTTTGTTTTTGAAGCTGCTGTTTCAAGTTGTTTCTCTTTTTGCAATTAAGTTTCATTTGCTCGTTTTTTGGCCACTTATTATGTGTGCTTTTCAAGTCGTTTCTCTTTTTGCAATTGAGTTTCATTTACTCATTTACTAATTTGAATCTGTAGGAAATAGATATGTACTGTACTTGTGGGGCACATGAAGTATAACATTGCTTGTAATATGTCTGTGAGAAACAACAATACCAGCCTGAAAGGCTTCTAGTGCTTCGTGAGCTGGGCGGAGGTATCCAATGTTGTTTGAAATAGCCATGAGAAAGTTGTCAGTAATTGAGAAGAGATCCTGAATTGAGAACATAATTGAGAAAGAAGAGGGTCTTCTTTGACAGATGGAACTTGGCATGTTTTTCCATTGGTTGTAGCTATAAGATGTTGTTGGGAAAAATCACCACACACAAGAACAAGAGGTCTAATGGGAAGGGTATTTAAAGTGTGGGCAATATGATGAAATATGGGTTGTGAAATTGGCGAGATTTCATCAATGAAAAGAATATCATAATCGGCCAGCTGAAAATTAATTATCTTTTTCATAGTTGGATTGATGGGATAGTGAGAAGCACTTGTATTTGTTATTATGGTATCCACATAGAGGCCTTTGTAAATGCAAGCCAAGGAGCCATCTGGTATAGCAACAACTACAGACAACGACATTTTTCTGCAGTAGTAAATGCATGATTAGAAAAGGAAGGTCTTTCCTGCTCCTTGTTTTCCAGTAATTAGAATATACTTTCGCTAATCATAGTTAGATTGAATCCTTTCCCAATAGTCTTTCTTTCTGGACTCAGTGTGACACAACAAGTTATTGTACACAATAAGTTGATGTCCTTGTAAATGTGGTAATTTGATCAGAGGGGTTTCAGAACTAGAGTCTGCGAATGGGTAGGAAGCGCAAGAAGACAATAGGCGGTCAAAGTCTCCTTCAAGCTTTCCAGATAAAATAAGACGTTTTAAATGAAGTAGTTTTTATGACTTTCGGCTTCAAGCATTGCCTTAAATATGGTGGACTCAAATATGTAATCAGATTCCAAATTTGTCTTCCCAAAAAAATTTTAGAACCAGAAACCTATATTCTTGTGCTTGTCTTTTGTCATAAAAAGAATGTGTATTTAATAAATGATATAAATGAATTCTGGTTGTGAAAACAAACTATCTTGATTGAGGTGTAGATAAGGTTGTTGTGCATCTTTTAATATCTGGTGTGCTATAATTAGTCTACTAGGGAAGCATAGAAAAAGAAAAATAGCTAGCCAAATGCGGCAGAATTTCTTTAGCAAGGTGATTAAGTTGAGTTTTCTAAAATTGTTATTAATGACAGTAGAGTTTCCAAAGTAATGTACAGCATGCTTTTCAGTATGGTGCATTCAAATATTAAAACAGATTCAAAAAAATTAGAAAATTTGTCTTCCCAAAAAAATTTTATAAGCAAAAACCTATACTCTTGTGCTCCTTTTTCTTTGTAAAAAGAATGTGTATTTAATCAATTATATGAACGAAATTTGGTTGTGAAAAAACTGACATAATAGAGATGTAGATACATTAGTACTAAAAACAGGAATCACCCGTAATAAGCGATAACCAGCCGGTAACCACCTGTAATCAGCAGTACCAAGCTAATATTTAGCTGTAATCAGCGAATAATCAACCAACAACAACCCAGTAATCAGCCCTCGATTAAAATTAGCTGGTTTTCACGAAAAGGGTTGCTTAAAGAGGGGGGTTTAGGTGTATGCAAAACCACAGATAAATATTTAAAACCACAAAACCATATTTTAAAAGATAAAGTCAATAGGTAAAGCGTAGCAAGGTAAAAGTTGAACTCATACCTACATAACGGGTGTTATGCAGTAAACATTTGACCGAAATGCGACCAAATACGTGCCCAATTGGCAACCTGAAATAGCTAGAACCCCCTCCTTAATTCAGTTTTTGCTGCCATTAAAATTGAGAACCAATTAATAAAACAGAAAGTACATTTTTTCAATGATGAAAATTCACAGCAAGTAAGAAAGAACACAAATTCTTAAAAATAAACACAAAGGAGATAAATGCCCAGTAATAACTAAATAGCATGTTAACAAAACTATCATTTTTTTATTGTTTTGAAAAATCTTTTAGTAACACCAAGGTTGTTTATGGTAAAATGATTCCATGCTTTTCAAATTTCTCCATAGATCTTGCTGGCAATTTTTCAATCGTTGACTGCAATACTCTTACTGCTGATAATGGAAACTTTGCATCATGCTCTTCCAAACATCTCTTCAGGAAATGGAGATACACATTTCCCATTCTGCATTCATGTTTTCCTGTTCTCGGATTTGTTAACTCTCGTTTTCCAGGTGTCCGCACCAGAACCATGTCTGCATCTGTGAATTTTATGCTGCAGCTTTCACACATCACCACTTTTCCTGGGCAATTTTTATGATTATTTCTGTGTACTAGCCTGTACTTATTTCTTTCTGAGCGGAAAGGATCTAAAGGATCTGGGTTATTGGGATTTGTAGCAATTGATGTTTCCGGAAGAGCTTTTGGCTTTCTTCCAGCCCTCCATTCACCCTTCTTGCCTTCCCTGGTAAGTCTTAATGGTGTTATCACTCTTGGTGGCTGTTTGCTGATTGGGTCTTCAAATAGCTCTGGTTCAGCTGTATCTCTCTGTCGCTTCTTACTTGAGTTACCTTTCAAGCCAGCTCCTGCTGGTCTCTTAAATTTACTGGTGTCTTTCGGACAAAATGCAAAAAATGCATTAACATGATTGGCCTTTCTATCCGGTGACCATCTAAGCTACTTTAGAGGATTTACAGAAAAATGCTCATAGCCGGGGCCCAAGCGGTATTTTCCCGGGCCATATAAAGCACGGATCGCCTCTTTGTCATATGATGTTACCCAGTCTCTTAAATGAGCAACCACCTGTGTAAGTTCAGTGTTGGAATCTTTTTCCATAAGCATTTTCTTTTGTAGCTTATGAAGTGCTTCTAAACGGTTGTTAAAGAAGCTATTGTTCAGCTGTTCTTTGTCTAAAGCCGACTTGATGAAGGTTTCCTAAGAAATAGTAGCTCTTCTCTCTTTAAACCATTGGTAAAAGCCTGCAATATGTGCCTCCCATATATCTTTGAGACTCTCTAGCTTTGCATCTTAGTTTTCTTCATCTATGGCATCTGCAAGTCCAAACTTAAGGAGCAAGTCTTTATGGCTGCAACAGATATCACAAAGGATTTGCTTCTTTGCACTGCTAGATGCGTTCAAGTTATCCAACTTATTAGCATCTCGTTCAGACACATGTTGGGCACAAATAAGGTTGTTTGCATGTCGGAATATACCTGCAAGTGCATTTCTCAAAGCATTATCCATATCCGTCCCAACATTGTAAATGTTAGGTAAAGAGGTATTTTTGATTACAAGTTCTCCAGCAAATCTTCAATACATTGCCTAATCCTTTCTAAAATGGAGCATCATAGGGCCAGGAAGCTCTGGGTGGTCCATATTATGTGCCATGATGATAGATTCATTTGTGTAGCTTGTGTCAGTGACAAAGAGTCCATCTATGATTTGAAATGTTGTATCAACTCTGAAGACAGAGTCTCCTCTGACACAGAACCTCTCTATATTCCCCAGTGACTGTTCTGTATATGCGAAGGCAAGATAGTGTTTTGGCGAAATGGTAAGCGAATGAACAAATTGAGAACCTACTTGTTTCTTTTCTTTTTTCATTATCCCAACAATTCACTCGATTCCCGTATAACTGGTTTCTTCTGTTGCACACAGTTTCTCTGACTTCTGCATTGACTGCTTCAGGTTGTACAGCTGATTTGGGTTACGCATTTCTGTACTCACAGAGTCTTTTCATCATTAATACTCTCATATACTTCAGCAAGGCTTTTTTGGCTGCTGACGCCGACGCTGCCGACGACTCTTCTGAAGAGCTTCTGGATCTGTTCTATAATGAACAGATGCTGTTGGCTTCACGGCATTATCATGCCTTTGCATTAAAAATTGTTCCTCATTGCTCCCATCTGTCCAGCGGTAGCTTGTTACATAATAGGACTCCATGTCTTTCTTCATGGAGCATCTTAGTGAAAGAAATTACAATTATTGACGTTTTAATTTTTCCACTTCGATAAATTTTCGTAAACATTTTTTAAGGGACCTCTTCACAGTTTTCTTTTAATATTATTGCAAAACAATATGATATAGTTTAAATTATGTTTTCATTTGAAAAGGGTATGAAATTTTGAGTATATTTATGCTAAATATATTCGCCATTGAAACCCATTGGTAATTTTATATTGCTATGTAAATTTTCTTTCTCAGGCCTAGGGCCACTTCTAGACGCCATTTTTCATCAGGCGTTTCCATACTTATTGGAGCTAGGAGTGTTTACCAGGTACTTTGTACATAGACATTTGGGGGAGTCAGTGATCCCCCATACGTCTATGGTACATGACTGAATGCCCCCTGCTGGGGTAAGGCCCCCCCAAGAGATGATATCCTTGGGGCCTACCTATGTGTGCCATTGTATGCTATACCTATTCCCTACCTATGTAAAACTTGTTAATACAAGACTTGAATATTTACTAACAGACTATTAACAGCCTTACCAAATGTTTTGGTTCGTGTTGATTTTATTCGAGACTCTGGAGGTTTCAGAAATGAAAACAAACAACTTGTGATTTTATAGATTTTCTTGGATGAACTACTGGAACTAACAAAAACTAACTAACTTAATGAAGTGACGAATATATAATAGCAAAAGAGAATAGGAAGATAATTTTATGTGCGTAAGCACTGAGTAATAATGTAAAACTAGGAATTTCAAAATATTTATTTTAGAAACGTTGTGTATATATCCATCATTGCGTCATCTGGGAATGACCCAGGAAGTGAACGAGGTGAAACTGACGTCAGCAGGGAATCCACTACAAAATAACCTGTAGTTGATTGAGGAAGATGGTCCGTGGTAACCAGCTTAGGCCTAAGTTGATGTTCTGGAGGATCAGGATCAAAATAATAGTTTATATTTAAAACTTTTAGGTTTTCAATTTAACAGTGTATACACATTGTTTTTCATTAAGCAACAGTTGAATAAGTAACAAGCTCTGGATTGAGGGTATTTTTCTGCGAGAAAAGCATTTCATGAAGGCAATGATGTTCTAAATTGCATTACTAGCTTCCCCCTCTTGCCGGGAATGTGCAAGTGAAAGGGTTTTTGGGATAAGGGGGTGGTAGCTAGCATGTTATTTTTAGCAAAACGTTAAGCATTTGAGGGCTGGTTCTGAGTCCAAGTTGCTTATTGAACAAAAGGTGCTTAAGTTGAGCTTTCTAAAATTGTTATTAGTGACAGTAGAGTTTCCAAAATAAGGTACAGCAGGCTTCTCAGTATGGTGAATTCAAATTTGGAATCAAGTAGGTCTTTCCAAAGCATAGTATGTCTATGTTTTGGAAAGAATACGAACTATGTCTTTGGAAAGAATTTCCAAGTATGTCTTTTCAAAAAGTTTTTAGAGGCAAAAACCTATATTGTTTTGCCGACGATAATAAAAATCGAAACACCCCGGAACATGCCAGAACAATCCAAGAACAGGCTGAACACCCCAAGAACACACCAAGAACAAGTTGAAATAGTCGTTATAAAGCCAACAACAATCCATTGCGATTACCAACTAAGCTGGAGGTTGAAATTCTTACCATTTCAGTAACTTTTCTGGAAGTTATAACATTAACTTTTAAATTTCTTGTCAAACATTTAGGCCGCCATGACAACAACAGTTCACTTCCATCGTTGTTACCAGCTTTTGTTGTTTTCTACCAATCACGCAAATGGGGATTGCCATTGAAAACTAAACTTCCCAAGTCTTTGTCGTTTATTTTGATTTTAATTTATGCCATTTCTTTGTTTGATTGTTTTTGTTCCAGTAATTTTGTTTTTGTTCTTGAATGTGAATGGGGACATTTATCACTTCGCCATCAATGTCTGAGGCAATCCCCAGTTGTTTGCTGATGTAACGTAAAACACTCCAGGACAGTTTGACTCCATGAAGTGAAGTGTGTCAATAATCTCTTGTTCGTGTATCTATCTTCTTAAATACTAGTTCGTTTCAAAAATGAGCTAGCATTCAAAAATGAACTTAGTGATCAACTTCGTAAATCAAGCTTCTTTGCACCGCTGATCCCTACTAGTAATAGCAATATGAAAGGTTTGATATTAATGCACCCCCTATCTATTAATCGAAAGGACTGCTGGATAGAAGTATGAACTGACATCTTTTACTTCTAATATATATATTCTGCGGAGGTCACGTGATGACGCACTTTCTTGCCAAAAACAATAGATTCGACCCGAAAGAATAGGTCGAACGCCTCAAAACAATGGGCCGAAACGGCGAACCGTGTAATCAAAAAGGCCTTTTTGTTTGTACATTATTTGTGCTAAATTTCAAATGGAAAGTGCCAATTATTAATTAGACCAAGGTTATCTATTTTTGGTTTCGTTTTTTTAAAGTTCTTTTGAATTATTCCATTAATTATTCTGCTAATTGTGCTATCACGAAAAAACTACAGTTTACGGTGGCGAAAATTCCAAATTCACGTTGCGAACTCCATTTTTGAACCACGTATTCGCTGTTCACGTGACCCGTTTTGCCTTTTGCTGCAAGTTGATTGGCTCTTTTGCAACTTCACGAGAACAGTTGCGATGCTTCGGCCTAATGTAAACAAGCCCAAAGTTTTAATCAACAAACTATGATAAGGGATTATCAGGCAAGCGAAGCGAGCCAAGCTTTTGTAAAAGGAGTAGGCAGAGGCATGAGCGTAAGCGAATGCAGCGCACAAAGTCCGCCCTATCAGTCAATGCTTTTTGATAATAGATAGACAGGCGAGCGCAGCGAGCTAACGCATTGTACGTGGGGTTGAAAGGGGCATGAGCGGAAGGGGCATGTTCACGTGACCCGTTTTGCCTTTTGCTGCAAGTTGATTGGCTCTTTTGCAACTTCACGAGAACAGTTGCGATGCTTCGGCCTAATGTAAACAAGCCCAAAGTTTTAATCAACAAACTATGATAAGGGATTATCAGGCAAGCGAAGCGAGCCAAGCTTTTGTAAAAGGAGTAGGCAGAGGCATGAGCGTAAGCGAATGCAGCGCACAAAGTCCGCCCTATCAGTCAATGCTTTTTGATAATAGATAGACAGGCGAGCGCAGCGAGCTAACGCATTGTACGTGGGGTTGAAAGGGGCATGAGCGGAAGCGAATGCAGCGCACGAAGTGCGCCAACCACATGCGAGCGTAGCGAGCTAACCCATGGTACGTGGGGTTGGAAGGGGCATGAGCATAGGCGAATGCGGCGCACGGAGTGCGCCAACCATGGGCGAGCGCAGCGAGCCAAACCATGGTACGTTGCGTTTCAAATAA
This sequence comes from Sanderia malayensis, assembly GCA_013076295.1. Lineage (NCBI taxonomy): Eukaryota > Metazoa > Cnidaria > Scyphozoa > Semaeostomeae > Pelagiidae > Sanderia > Sanderia malayensis. The sequence goes on along the minus strand of RQOL01000793.1, from coordinate 37,734 downwards.
GCACCCCACCTTTTAAACTCCACCTTTAATAAGCGCCTGCAAAATATGTTAAAGGTTCGTAATACGTAACATGTTCATAATATGTTAAGCAATTCGTATTTTTGTCACTTAAAGAAGGGTGGTGCAGGATGTGATGTCACGTGCGTGTTCTTCATGTGATCCTTTATAGTAATTGTTGCTTGTTTTATTCCTGTATTTATTGTAATTTTACTATTTTACTTAGTGATTTATTTATGTTGATTTCAGGTCTTGTGTTAAATGTTATTTACTGTGTACCTCTCAGTGGCGTAGTGTGTTCCCCGCTGTATCTTCCGTTGTTGACATATATTATCCAGATTATTCTTGTACTTATCTAATCAAGTTTAGTTAATATTCTCAGTTACGATTTTGAGATTAAAGAATAAAGTGCAACACATCATCTTTCTGATTGAATTATCTGCCCACTGAACATGGATTCTGTTATTCGTGCAAATAAGGATAAGGTATGTCAACATTCGTTCCTTTATTAAGATTTAACTTCTAATATATATATTCTACGGAGTCACGTGATGACACACTTTCCCTGCCAAAAACAATAGATTCGACCCGAAACAATAGGTCGAACGCCCCAAAACAATGGGCCGAAACGGCGAACCGTGTAATCAAAAAGGCTTTTTTGTTTCTATATTTATTGGGCTAAATTTCAAATGAAAAGTGTCATTTATTAACTAGACCAAGGTTATCTATTTTTGGCTTCGATTTTTCATAGTTTTTTTGACTTATTCCATAAATTATTCCACAAATTGTGCTATCACGAAAAAACTACAGTTTACTGTGGCGAAATTTCCAAATTCGTGTCGCAAACTCCATATTCGAAGAGAGTATTCGCCCTTCACGTGACCCGTTTCGCCTTTTCTGCAATTTGATTGGCTCTTTTCGCACGACCCACGTGGGTTGTCGATCTTTTCGTTTTTCGCCTTCGGCTTGCAACAGGTACTTTTGGGGAAAATGCGTGTTTTTGTTTTGCACACAAAGGGTGCCTTTCAAAGTGTTTTACCACCAGAATTATCTTTGCAAAAAGCTGCTATTTGTTTCAAAGACCCTGGAGAGTTGCAGGAAACAATTGGGAACACAGGCGATAGCTTTGTTTAGTTATATAGTGTTTAGTTGAAATAGTTGTAGTCTTTGTAGTAGGCGTTACTTCGGCATGCTTGCAACGCTTAGGCCCATTTGCTATTTGCACGATTTTTCCCATTTAAACTTTCAACAAGTGTTTGTATGTTTTTATAGTAGGAATAGTATGTATAGTATGCTTTTTTTAGTAGGTATAGTATGTTTTTATAGTAGGTATAGTAGGTATAGTATGTTTTTATAGTAGGTATAGTATGTATATATAGTATGTTTATAGTATGTTATTATAGTAGGTATAGTAGGTATAGTATGTTTGTATAGTAAGTATAGTAGGTACAGTAGGTATAGTATGTTTGTATAGTAGGTATTAGGTATAGTATGTTTGTATAGTAGGTATAGTATGTTGGTATAATAGGTATAGTAGGTTGTAGCTATATATGTGTGTGTGTATGTATGGGCATGAGCGGAAGCTAATGCAGCGCGCTAAGCGCGCCAACTAGATTAAGTTTATTTTTACTCGACAGGCTCCGGGGAGGGAGCGAAGCGACCACGCCCGGCTGATGTATGTATGTATGTATGTATGTATGTATGTATGTAGGTATGTATGTATGTATGTAGGTATGTAGGTATGTAGGTATGTAGGTATGTAGGTATGTATGTATGTAGGTATGTATATATGGGCATGAGCGTAAGCGAATGCAGCGCACGAAGTGGGCCAACCACAGGCGAGCGTAGCGAGCTAACCCATTGTACGTGGGGTTGAAAGAGGCATGAGCGTAAGCGAATGCAGCGCACAAAGTGCGCCCCATCAGTCAATGTTTCTTGATAATATACAACATAGATATTACATATAGTGTGATTCTCCGATCCGAGTTGACGTCACGGGCGACCAATTTACGCATGCGCTTGTTGCTGCAGTGAAAACAACATTGTCGATTTAGGCCGTTTCACTGCAGGATCACAAATTAGAAGAGAAACCTGTCCACTTTTGAACGTGTAAAATGCCGCTTAGCTGTGCTGCCTATGGATGTACTAATCATAACAAGATGGAAAATAAACCAGGATTTTTTAGATTTCCAAATAATGACCCAGAGTTGCGACAAAAATGGATAAATGCCTGTAAAAGAAAGAACGTTGATGGCAGTCCATGGTGCCCCAAAGGAAAAAACGTATACATCTGCGGACATCATTTCGTTACTGGTAAGTTATCAGGTTCGATTTCAAACATATTAATGATTCATATTAATGATGATATTTAGCAAAACAGTTCTGCAGCCTAATTAAAATGAGCAAATCTGTTTATTAACAGTACAATTTTTCACAGGTCAACCTAATCGAAAAGACCCAAGTCATCCGACCATGTACCATCTTTGTTCATATACGTTCAAAGTAATCCAGAAAAACAGAAAAGAAAAGTTGAACGTTTCAACTCAGCTCAGAAAAGAAGAAAAATCAACAATGAGAGCATCGCTGCAAGTAAAGATCCAAAGGAGCCATTTACCACAGAAGCCATAGCTGAGAACTCTTCAGCTGAAAAGGTGGCAGAGGAAGACTTGCCAGTCAATGTGGCACCTGAAAGTTCACATGAAGTAGAAATATCTGAACTGATGTTTGAAATGAATAACTTGAGGGAGGAGAGAGATAAGGCTCTAGCAATGATTCAAGATGCTAAAAAGAGATTTCTGTCATATGACAGCTTGAAGTTAAGGTCTGAAGACAAGTTCAAGTATTACACAGGATTAACATCAGCAACATTTGATATTTTGTTCAGTCTCCTAGAACACTCATTACCTGACAAAAGTCGCAGCAAAATGCATTTCAAAGATCAGCTCTTGATGGCATTGGTAAAACTTCGTTTAGACATTCAGTTTGAAAACCTGGGTGATCAATTTAATTGCCCAAAAAGCAGTGCCCATGATATTTTTAAGCGATGGATACACTTAATGTATTACAAACTGAAATTCTTGATTAAATCACCAGATCATGATGCTTCAAGAGAAACATTGCCACATGTATTTGCTCAGTACTTCCCCAGATTGACACATATAATTGACTGCACAGAAATTTTTATTGACAGACCAAAGAATCTTAAAGCCCGCGCTCAAGTATACTCCAACTATAAGAAGCATTCAACAGTCAAATTCTTCATTGCTTGCACTCCTCTTGGGGCTATTTCTTTTATTTCAAAAGCATGGGGTGGAAGAGTTTCTGATGTGGAACTTGTAAAAAATAGTGGGTTCATCAGTTATAAGTACCACACTGTTGGTGATCAAGTTTTAGCAGACCGAGGGTTCACTCTTGTTGATGAGTTTGCCGCAGGGTGTGGAGTTGAACTAATCACTCCAAGTTTTACTAAAGGTAAAAAGCAGCTGTCAGCCAGAGAAGTGGAAACTTCACGACAAATTGCATCCATTAGAATTCATATTGAAAGAGTGATTGGTTTGGTAAAGAACAGATATAGAATTTTGGATGGGACTCTTTCAACTACGCTGGTCAAGTCTTTATCAGATGAAGCAAATGAACTGGATGTTTCAGGAATAGATAGACTCTTTACAGTATGTGCAGCTCTGTATAATTTAAGTACTGGTATTGTGTACAATGAGGATAAAAATAAAGCATAAAAATCAATTCTAAATTCAGGCTGTTTTACAATTTGTTATTTTTCATAGATTTCCTTCTCATTTCTTTTTTCTGCCGTCTGGACAGTACCAGGATTTCTTTGGAACTCTCTTCATTTTGACACAAGACAAATGGAACCATTCAAATTTACAATTGGCTGAATCACAGCCAATCCATTTTTCATTACTGTCAGCCTCTTTCCTTTGGCAGTAACAATATAGTTTTTCATCAATAAGTTTGAAGCCAGTGTCACTAGAAGCCCTTTCACTTTCTCTGGTTAAAAGCTCAGGAACAACATATCTTCTATAAAACTTTGCCAATACAGGAACTGATGATTTTATGAATTCATCATCCACACAAACTGTGGTCCAGAAACACCATTTTGGGGTCCATACAACAAAATCACATTCTTTTTCCTGACAAATGTGCAATTGTACTTGTGTGTAGTACTTGTGCCCTGTTTTAAGTTTCTTATCTTCTGACAGGCAGAAAGAAGGATCTTGTAAAGCTTCCTCTACAGACTGTGTTTCTCTTGTTGAGTATGGGCATTTTACTTCAATAAGTTTGGTAATGTTATGGCATTTGCATTTAAAAATACCATCAGGTGAAGCACCAATGAAAGGCATTTCTCTGCTAATGACAAAGCCAGATGGACATATTTGGAAATTGTCATGCGAGGTGGCTAGGATCATTTCAAAATCTTTCAAGGCATTTTTTTCATTGATGGTCCCCCAATTTAGGGCTGGGACAGAAGTTGAGGTCATATTTGATTCTTTACAAATACCTTTGATAATTGACTGTGCTGGCTTTTCAAAATTTGTGTGCAATACTAAGTGAGCTCCTGATACAGTTATTCGTCCAGTTCTCACTTGATGCCAAAATATGCTCTTTGACTGCCTTCTAGTTATACTTTGAACATATTCAATGTCAGCTTGAGTTACTTTCATTGATTTAATTAACTCCACCCCAAAATGTTGCAGTTCAATGTCAGTCTTCTGAGCATTCTCTGCAGAATAAAATTCTCTGAGATATATGGGCATCTTGCCCCTTTTTGGAGGATGGAAAGTCGGTACAAAACTTTTGTAGTGCTCAGATAATGCATGTAAGACGACTGGTTTGGATGCCTGTTGCTGTAGCCGGTGAAGAAATTCATGCTGCTCATTTTCTGTAGTTTCGATCATTATTCCAGGAAATGCTGTTGCAGACCTCTTATGGCTATTTGCATCATATCGGTCAACAGCTGCCTGTGAATAAAATTTCATTTTGGAAATCTCTGCAGGCTCAATTTTTTTAATAAAATCGACATTCCATTTGCATGCTTCCTCGGTACATGTTTTTCTGGTGAAACTAGAGCGAACAGCTGCCTCCACTTTAAAAAGTAAGGCCGCTATATGTGAACAAGATTCACCTAGGCCAGCCATACACGAACAATGGGCTGTAACTACGGAAGCTTCATTTATTAAAAGTGCAACCCATGCCTCGTGTGGTTCTTCATTCAACCTTTGGGATGGTGTTACTTCGGCTTTAAGCACCATGAACTGCGACTTCTCGTGCTTCTTGTAGGCATAAATTGTCCTAACCCAACCGCTGATGAACTGGTTATAAGCTTCCAAGCTTTTTTTGTTTTTCATTGCCTCTCTTGTAAAAACACCTGGGGTTTCAACAAGATAACTATACACTTCTGGCCACTCTAAAGGAGGCTAGCAAGTAGGGTCATTCATCCAAATATCTGCTGGTATCATGTACGGGCATACATCAATTTCGATCATCCTTAATTTACTCACATAATGCTGTTTTGCTTCTCCATCCAACGATTTGATGTTGTATGATGCCATGATGAACGGAAATAAACTCGCTAATAAATATAGAATACCTTATAAACGTATTATAAACTGGATTAACCGCGCTGTCTAATCTCGATACGTAGGCCGTGCACAGAAAGTTCGGATTGTTTTCACTGCAGCTGTTGTTGCTGAGCAACAATGTGCGGCCTGGGCCCTATTCTCGGATCGGAGAATACAAGATAGTCATGCATGATTATATATATATAGTATGATACAGTATTGCATGGTGTCATGTATAGTATTTTTTGGTATGATGTAGCATTGTATTTCTATTTTTAGTGTTGCATTTAATAGCAAGTTCAAGCAGTTTTTTAAGTCTTTGTAGGCAATCATATGTGCTCCAATTTGTTAATTTATTTCCATACTTTGTAGTACCCTTCGTTGATAAATATACAGAAAATGAAGAAAATGCACAATTGATGATAGAATATTAAGAACACACAACAAAGGTTCAAAGGACATGACTTGAATTTATAACTTATAGTTGTAAATTATAGTTGCAACAAAAACTGTATATCTTACAACATAAATGTACTATTTACCTGAATATAATTTACCAGTGAAGCGTGCAACATTACATATGCTTCTCTTGAAAAGTCTTAACATAACTACATTTTCTGTAGTTATTTCTCATAACTAAATTTCTGAATATCAGGCCACTACCAGGGTGTTTCTACCATCCATACTAACAATATTTACGCATTCTGTGACATTTCCAGGAGGCCTCCATTTCAGTTATCTATATCTTATTCTACGAGGCCATCTTCACTCTGTTGCTATGGTATTCATATTCAAAATTATCTTCACAAAGCAACGCGCCAAAAATACTTTCTCTTCGTTAGTTATTGTCAAAAGCAGAGCCACAGTCAACAGGTAAATTGTTTTCAACTCATTACTGATATTTTTTACCTTTAAATATTAATAAAGACAATTACAAATAATACCCGAATTTTTTATTACATGCATAACTATTTCCATGTATTTAATCACTCCTGATTTCTTTTCCGGTCTTCGTTTAGTTTTGCGATTGTTTTCCTTGAACCTTCCTACTGAAGAAAAAAATTTCGGTATGCACTTTCAGTTCAATGTTACTTGGATAATGAGATTCTCCTTTACTATTATGATCACCAACCATATGTATAGCTTATTACTTACCATTTCAATCACAATTAGAATCTTATTCTTTTTCCAGTATTTGCAGCTTGGCAGTTGCCTTGCTGGTTGTTTTTTATTTTGTTAAAAACATTTTCGGTATGTACTTTCAGCTCAATGTTACTTGGATAATGAGATTCTCCTTTACTATTATGATCACCAACCATATGTATAACTTATTAGTTACCATTTCAATCACAATTACTTTCACACTTATTAAAGAAAAATAACTATAATTTGTTTGCTTTAAGGTTAACTAATATGGCTTCAAGGTACGGAAGTACGACAAAAAAGCCTGAGCCAGAAAAACAAATCTGGCTTGATGATGAAGCGAAAGTAATTATAGCAAATATATATTAATTCATTATTTCATCAGTTTTTTTGCACAATTCACAATAGTTAATTCATATTTCATGGTTATTGTTTTCGTGGAAAATTCTGTCATTGTTTGCTTTTGTATCCTAGGAAATAAAGTACAAAGACATTTTCCATCTGAAGAGGGAATGTGCTGCCCAATTCAAAGCATTGGGCAGCACCAAAAAATTCTCCCTCCATGACAAGGAAGGGAGAAGACTCCAAACAAAAGATATAGTGCAAGTATACCTTCTGCATTTGAAGCTCAGTTGTTCTATTGATATCTTCCAAATATTGCATCACATCTTTTCACCAAAAAAAGCAACCTATAACACAATTGTGTATTCACAGATCACAGAAGGAGGCCTTTGTCAAGATTGGCAAAGGCCACAGGAAGGGCAAAGAACAAAAGAAGGGAACAAAAGAATTTTCTAGAACTTTGATGGTGGCCATGCCCACCCAAAGGGCTGTGAAAATTATGGAGGACATATGTAAATAGTTTCTTAACTAATTTGCACGTGTCCTGTTTTTGACCATGCATGAAAGAGACAATCAGAAAATCAAAACCAATTAACAATACAAAATATGACCTAAAATCATCTACTTTTCCATATGCAAAATTTGAGAAACCTTTCACATTTTTTGTTCATGCATGGTCAAAGTTTCATTACTATTTGTTCAAATTATATGTTCCAAATGTTCTTATTTTATATGTTCCAAATGTTCCAAGTGTTCCAAATTATATGTTCCAGTATTTTTAATATTTCAATCATAGTTTCAATAATTCAAAATGCTTCATAAATTATAAATGTTCACATGATTTCGTTGCAAAACCTTCACTTAATAACTTACCGAATGCATCGTATTCACTTACATGAATGTGATGTTGCAGTTGCACCAATTATAGTGGTAATGGTGGTCATTTAATCCCAGTATGATTCTTTTTTAAGCGATTTTTGCAATCTAAACTTAGAAAATGAGACTGGACTTAACACATTTTCAACAGTGAGTCAAAATACTTTATACATACTCTTCAGATGGAAATGATTTAAGAAGATGCAGTTGGACTCTCACCATGCCTTTCCTCAATCTACTACTTGGCTTCCATGCCATCGCCGCCATGATGTAATTCAGTTTCACCACCTGCAGTATTTTCCTCCTACCTTTATAGCCAATCTGAAGGACGAAGGGGAATTCCCCTTTTCATTAAAAGTTTCCCGCCTTTTTTAACATGTGACGTGTATAAACCAATCATGCCAGCTGTATAGCACTATAGAAATCCCACCTCTCTAATTATTTGCACAATTAGATTTTGCCTAATTCAATTTTAGTTGTCCGGATTATCGATAGGATATAATTAATAATATATGCAATTACTTATCGCTGAGTAAGTATTATGAACGTTGTTTTTTCTAACAAGCTATCATTATAAGCTAACAAGCTTCTTTATCGCTATTTCGCTTAGTAATGTCAATAATTTTTGGTTTTCTTCCTTTGCTTTTCATGACAAGAACAGGTTACGTGCTGTTCAGGCATAATATTTCAAGTTTATAACTATTCTAATTTCTCTTTCTTTTCTTACCATAGTTTTGAAAGACACAGCGCTCGGTAAGAAATAAATTTATTCATTGCAGTTTTTCCTTCTTACTACTCTATTTAGCTCTGTCATTATTTATTTAATGTATAAAAAGAGGCCCAGTTTGATCGAATTTCAAAAAACGGACACCTCTCTTTTACAAACTTCTTTCAATTACGAAATGATATTTTTGTTTTTAAAAGATTTGTTTGCAAATGTAACTTATACAACAACCTACGCTTTACCATGGATAAAAACATCACTTTTGTTTTATGCATCTGGAATATATAAATAAACATTTATGGACCTGTTTTCAATAAATTTATCCTGTAACCAAATTTGTTGACTTCTTGACAACTGCACTGGATTCAACAGGTTAATTTTTCCAGGTATTCTGAGTCTCTTTTTATCATTCCTTTATTTATGTCGGCAATAATTTTAATTTCAATTTACTCTTTTCCATTTTAGTGACTGTTTTCATAACAGAAACGAGCACAGTTTAACGTAAGGGTTTTCATAGAATTTACATTATATTACATAGCATTACTTTTATGATAATTATTTATTTACAACATTATACTTTACGCTACCATACCCTTCAAATATATAATATTTACTTCTTTGTATTGCAGCTTTCCACAGGGCTATAATTATTCCATTGTTGTTGCTATTGAGGCCAAGCAATAACATTCACAATAATACTGCCTAATTTAATTTTTTCCTACTTCTTTTTCACTTGCACCATGCCGCGCAAGGCCAAAAGAAGTATAACCGGTGACAGACGCCAAATCAAGTGTGGGAGAATGTGCCGTATAGGAGACAGATCAATCAACAGCTTCAACCTCAACAGACAGGAAATGCCGATAACGTATTTGCAGCAGTCAAAGATCTTCAACAATTGCAACTCGAAAACCGTCAGCTAGAAGCCCCTGAATATCAGCCATTTCCAGCACAGTTCCAGTACCTGATGAAAATCAGATACCAGAACCCGTCGAAGATCAGCAAATGCAAGTTGACAACCCTGTCCCCGAGAACAATGAACCTGAAAACCTCATCCCCTTCTCCCCATTACCACACCACTTGAATAAAATGACCGGAACATGCATTCATTGTGGTGCAAAGTACTTCAAAGAAGAACAAAACACAAAAAAACAGTACAACAAATGTTGCATGGGAGGTTTAATCGCTCTGGATCAAATTGAACCACCTCCAAACAGTGTCATGCATTTATATACTGGTGATACTGCCGAATCAAAGTATTTCTTAAAGCACTTCCGCCAATACAACTCATTAATGGCCATGGCTTCATGGAAGGCTAATGTTATACGTCATGCCAGAGCTGGACCGCCAGTTATCACAATTCACGGAAAGGCATATCACATGACCGGTAACTAACATATCTATTCCTTTCATGCAATATTTCTAACTTCCAGAAATTCAGTTTAACATAACTTATTATTGACTTATGAGTTGTACCCTAAATTCATATTTTCATACATATGCATTGTATTAAGTTAATTGCATTAATTATCACAGGTGTAACAGAAACAGACAGATCCAGAAAATACGCAGAGCTCTACATCATGGATACACAACAAGCATTGCAGGAACGGCAAAACACTGCAACAGAACAACGTCTTGATTTGGACATCGTTGCACTTCTACAGAATGAATTGATGGCAGTCGATCGATTTGCGCAACATTATCGAAGCATGGGTGAAATATTGGAGGAACAGCGGCAGCAAGCTATTGCAAACAATCAGCCTGTTCCGACATTCAAAATGATCATAACAGGTCGCCCACAACAAGATCGCAGATACGATAATCCTACTGCCAGAGAAATTGCAACTATATACACAGTACAGAATGGAGGTGCACCAAATCCTGATAATAGAGAATTGCAAGTTCAAACAAGACACAGAGATCTCATGAAGATTTACGCAACCAGTCCAAGTGCCGATCCTCTCACGTATCCATTGATATTCTTTCACGGTGACAGTGGTTACAGTTTGGACCTGCAACTATTGCCGACTGCAAACGTAAGGGGTCAGCAAAACATGAATCGTATCCGACGCACCAGACTAACCCTCGCTGAATACTATTCATACAGAATCCAGGTCAGGAATGCATTCTCAACCATCCACATTGCATCACTTCTCTTTCAACAGTATCTGGTAGATGCATATACGAAGATAGAAGGCCTTAAACTGCACTGGATTAGGAAAAATCAACGTCAGCTTCGTGTTGACACTTAACGAGGCCTGATGGATCATCTCCACAGAAGAGCTGAAATCGAAAACCAGATGGCCAGGGCTAATAATCCCAACCAGCACATACATATCGATGTTGGTCGTGTTATCATTCTACCGTCATCCTTTCCAGGCAGCCAAAGAAACATGTATCAACATTTTCAAGATGCAATGACAATCATAAGGAAGTATGGCAAGCCAGACATCTTCCTCACAATGACTGCCAGTCCTAAATGGAAGGAGATTGAAGAAAACATGATCGACCAGACATTGTGACAAGAGTATTTCAGCTCAAACTCAAAGAACTACTCGAAGACATACTACACAACAACATTCTTGGACATGTCACTGCACATGTGTATGTCATAGAATTTCAGAAGAGACGACTACCACACGCACACATGATTCTGTTTCTTTCGCAAGCTGATAAACCCAGAACACCACAACAGGTATTGTTTACATGTACTAATAATTCTTTCTCTCATTGCTAAATTTATATCCAATGCACAGTCCAACTGTCCTGTACTACATTTCTATTATACAATTGTTAATTATCATATTCATTGTCAAGTGGATCAACTGATATCAGCAGAGATTCCAGACCCACAGGATGCAAAATACCACAAGTTGGTCCTAAAGCACATGACACATGGACCCTGTGGAAATTTAAATCCTCAGTGCGTGTGCATGGAAAACAACACTTGCAAAAAGCGATTTCCAAAAGAACAATTTGCTGACACTCAAATCAATGTCAACGGCTATCCTCTCTATAGACGACGCTGTCTTCATCCAGTCAATAGAAATGATCGCATTTTGGATGATACTTGGGTAGTGCCACACAACAGACACCTACTCATCAAATATCAGTGTCATATCAACGTGGAAATATGCAGTACTGTAAAAAGTGTCAAGTACATTTTCAAATATATCCACAAAGGACATGATATGGCACATGTTGAAATTCTTGAGGAAAATCAACAGCAAGTACCTCAAGACCTTGAACACGATGAGGTGCGCCAGTACATCAACGCAAGATATATTGGACCACATGAAGCTGTCTATAGGCTTCCCCATGCACGACAAAAGCCACACAGTCAAACGGCTCTCTGTTCATTTACCATTTGAGCAACAAGTCATCTTTCATGACAATGATAACGAACAAAGACTCAACAACATTGGTGATAGAACAACACTTACAGCATGGTTTGAACTCAACCAGCAAGATCCAGCTGCACGTCAGTACCTCTATCATGAGATACCAGAGCATTATGTCTTCCAGGAGCATTCAAAAACATGGACAGCCAGACAACGAAGAACAATGCCAATCATTGGTAGAGCTACTCAAGTGCGGCCGAGACCTTGCGAGCAAAAGTTTGCACTCAGACTTTTGCTATTGCATCAACGAGGAGCTACTTCATTTGAAGACCTTCGTACAGTAGAAGGTAATCTATGTGACTCCTTCAAAGATGCAGCATTAGCTCTAGGGCTTCCTCATCTACCGGCCGACTTTGTCATTCCAGAACAAGGTGATTTACAATTTAACATGATGACAATCATACTTATAAATCACTGTCTAATTTAGCCAAGATGTACTTCTACTTAATCCAAAATAAGCTATTGTTTATGTTTTCAGAGGAAGATCACATGGATGTTGAACATGAAAGAGAGCAAGGAGAGGAAATGCGCACTGCATTGAATCCAGAGCAACAAGTTGTTTACACAGCCATTATTCAAGCAGTTGAGGAGCAATCAGAACAAAACTGTCACTTTCTCGACGGACCAGCTGGCACAGGGAAAACATTTCTCTACAACACGTTGGTTCGTAATCTTCATGCATCTGGACACAAAGTTCAGTGTATGGCTTGGTCAGGAATTGCAGCAACACTGCTTATTAATGGCAGAACATCGCATTCGCAATTCCAAATTCCAATACCATTGAAGCTGGAATCAACATGCAATGTCAAGAGAAAGAGCCGAAGAGCACAAGTGTTGCGTGAAACAACCCTGTTTATATGGAATGAAGCTTCAATGATACCAGCATTGGCATTACAAACAGTTGACAGACTGCTTCGGGATATCAGAAGAGTTAACAAGCCATTTGGTGGCAAATTCATGTTACTTGGTGGTGATCAGACAAGTCTTACCTGTGGTCCCCAAAGCAGGAAGAGAGAAAATTGTATCAGAGAGTCTTAAATCATATCAAATCAGTGATTTGTGGGCACAGTTTCAACAACATCGCCTGCACACAAACATGAGAGCTGTTCAAGATGAATCATACAGAGAATTCTCAGAATGGCTCCTAAGACTTGGCAACAAACAAGAACCACATGATGCATTTGACAATGTCACTTTGCCACATCAAGTATGCACATCTTCGCGAGAGGAAATGCTCAACTTCATATATCCCGAGCCAAACACACCACAGTCCCACTTCATGTTGGATCCGATAACTATGTCAGAACGTTGTTGTCTTACCCCAAAGAATGACTTCTCACATCAAATAAATGACATCATTCTGGAAAGACTACAAACTCCTGAAAGAACATACTACAGCACAGACAGTGTGATAACAGAGGATCCAGATGAGGAGGCGGCATATCCAATTGAGTTTCTCAACAATCTAACTCCTAACGGAATGCCATTACATCGACTTACACTCAAGGTATGATTTACCTATATGTACTAATTATACATTAATTCTACACTTATTTTAAATATTGATAATGGTCCTTCGATGATACACATCGTAATTTCGAACATTCCTTATTATAGGTTGGTGCAACAATTATTCTTCTGAGGAATCTAAATCCAAAGAAAGGTCTTTGCAATGGCACAAGAGTCATTATACGCCATCTCCGAGGTAACGTGATCACAGCAGAGATCATCACCAAGGAACACAGAGGCCAGCAGGTCATGATTCCCAGAATAACATTGACAACACAGGACAGTGAGATGCCGTTCAACATCAAGCGACGGCAATTTCCAGTCAGACTAGCATACTGCCTTACTATTAGCAAGGCACAGGGACAATCTCTGAGGTATGTTGGTTTGTATTTACCTGAGCCCATGTTCACACATGGCCAGCTATATGTGGCCATGTCAAGAGCAACAACATTTGACGGGCTCAAAGTATTCCTCCCAGAGGAAACACACAGGAAGACAAAAAACATTGTCTTCCAAGAAGTCCTGTAAAGGTCTTCACAAACTTTTGAGCATAAATTGCGTTGCTCACAGAGGGTTTCAGTCTACCAAAATGCACATACACAAATTACGGGGCTCAGATTGTGGTTCCAGGGTATCGGCATTGCACTACAGTGTGATGTTCCCTGTTGTGATATCAGCACAACACTCAGAAAGCAAAGCCGTAAAAAGCTTTGAACATTGCTGGTTCGCCACGCCACTCCAGTCAATAAGATCCGCCAAGAACGATCCAGACACTTTCACAACACTCCAGTGTCCGGGGGTGTTCGCCAACAGCAACAACACGATCTGGGTCCTCGGTAGCACCCGTATCAGAAGAGATATGCTTTGCCATGCTCTCCGATATTGCCTATGGGAGTATGGCTTTCCTTTTCTCTGTGAAAACTGCATTCTCTCCATTAACCATAACTGTTTTAACAATAATTAGCATTGGATTACCCTCCTCTCAACCAATTAACTCATTTACTTATTCATTATAACAATATAGATGACCCGATATTATTTAATACTCCAAATTTGAATTGCAGTTTTCATGAACAAGGAAACCTCGAACAAAGATTACCCCTTGAAGTTGGTGTTCGAGCTTTAAACTAATGTAACCGGCAATCTTCTTTTTTTACTACTACCAAACTTAATGGTGAAAACCCATTAATATGTGTCACGTGAGTATGAATTCCTATTGAACAATGCTGTCGACATCGCTGAACACTCCACATAATGAAGAAATCAATACTATTTACAGACGGGACAAATTATCTCTCATTCGTGTTCACTATTCCATTTATAAAACATGAACATTAAATAGACATCAGAAGTATGTGTACATATTTATTCATGCATGTTAAAACTCATGTTTCCCTTTATGAAATTGTATGCCAAAAGTTTTTTATAGTTGTGTGTAGCACATAGTTTAAGCTATCATGAATGATACTTACTTTTTACCGTTTATGTACTAATACATTATATGCAAAAACAATGCAGGATTAATCTACTCTCTTCTAATTTACTGAGCTTCGTCAATGTGCGTTCTTAATGAGATGCATTTCTGCTCTTCTTCTCGCCAATAATAGCCCTTTATCCGCCATTGAAACGAGGTCATTGAAAAACTTTGGCCTCTTTTCCATCAATGCTCAGCGATAACTTTTGAAATATGAATTTGAAAGAGCTTGGCTTTGCATCACGAAAAGATCATCAAGCAGGACAAGTTATAATTGGGAAACTATTTCCAAATTTACAGGGGACATTTTCTATGTATGTTACAGGTAATACACTTATACTTGATTTTTAACTTATTCCCAATTCAATTTCATCAAATTGTTAAACCATTTTAATTTTGGTTAGGCCATGAAAACTTTACTGATTGCAACGAAATCGAAAATTTTGATTACTTATTTAATACCTTTATAGTTTATTTGCTTCCAAAATAGATATTTCATGCCCTGACTCCATGTGCCTCCCAGTGTTAGCTTGGATTTAAAATAATCCTTGAAGTATTTACCACTTCATTGATTCCTTTTGTTCATTGCCTCCATGTATGTGTCACAAGAAAAATATATTGACATCCTCATCAAACTATTGTTATTTTCAATACTAATGATGGATGAAGCATTCATGGACCAGTGGGAAGATGATTTTCACTCAGTTTGCATTTCAAACATTTTTTTTCATCTAATCCACAAGGGCTGTTGATGAATATGGCTGCAAAACTATCATGTTGTCCTACAATCACCCTATAACTATCATATCGTCATTTCATTGATTATTAATTCTTCCTTTGTGCTATATGATTCTTAGTGAAACAAATACTGAAGTGATTAACCGAAGCTGTCAATGTCACTAATACTCGCTATTCACACCATGCAAATGTCAAATGACTGAAACAAACATTTACTACACTATGCATCAAAAGTCAATAGAATCCTTGAATAACTCATGAAAGGAGAATTCTGTTTATCTAAGTTTCTATCACATTGTAATTTAATTAGCCTTTGTGTCATGTTATTGCCTCATAGACTGATCTGGGACACAATAACAATGTATTTCTTTTATCCTTGGGAGACAACTATCTTTCCTCAAATGGTAGAATAAAATTGAAGTTCATTGTTCTGCTAACCTACCAAAAGTTACAATTTACATTCATTCAAATTGTTACTATCCCTTCACCAAAGGTTTTGTGCTTTCAAAGGTCAATTGCCATCTTATGATTCAATGTTGCATGTCAATGCAAAAATAGACAGACAGATAGACAGGCGAGCCCAGTGAGCTAAGCTATTGTATGTGGGGTTCTAAGAGGCATGAGCGTAAGCAAATGCAGCGCACAAAGTGCGCCCTATCAGTCAATATTTCTTGATAATAGATAGAGAGGCGAGCGCAACGAGCTAACCTATTGTACGTGGGGTTGAAAGAGGCATGAGCGTTATCAAATGCAGCGCACGAAGTGCGCCCTATCAGTCAATGTTTCTTGATAATGGATAGACAGGCGAGCGCAGCGAGCTAACCTATTGTTGAAAAGGCATGAGCGTTAGCAAATGCAACGCACAATGTGCGCCCTATCAGTCAATGTTTCTTGATAATAGATAGACAGGCGAGCAAAGCGAGCTAAGCTATTGTATGTGGGGTTGAAAGAGGCATGAGCGTTAGCGAATGCAGCACACAAAGTGCACCAAGGTATGTATGTATGTATGTATGTATGTATGTATATATATATGTATGTATGTAGGTATGTATATATGTATGTATGTATGCATGTAAATATGTATGTATAGTATGTAGGTATAGTATGTTTTTTTAGCAGGTATAGTATGTAGGTATAGTATATAGGTATAGCATGTCTTTATATTAGGTATAGTATGTTGGTATATTATGTAGGTATAGTGTGATTTTATAGTAAGTATAGTAGGCATAGTAGGTATAGTATGTCTGCATAGTAGGTATAGTATGTTTTCATAGTAGGTATAGTATGATTTTATAGAAGGTATAGTAGGTATAGTATGTTTGTAGAGTAGTTATAATATGTTTGTATAGTAGGTATAGTATGTTGGTATAGTATTTAGGTATAGTATGTAGGTATGTATGTATGTATGGGCATGAGTGGCAGCGAATGCAGTGCGTGAAGCGCGCCAACCAGATTAAGCTTTGTTTAATTGACGGGCTGGGGCGAACGAGCGAAGCGAGTGATGACCCCTAGTCTATATTATATTGAAACATGAAATATAATTAGAGGTTTGTCGATTGTGAGTACCGTAAATCCTCGAATAAGCTCCCAGGGGCTTATTTGCAAGAACGCAATTTTTTCTGATTATTGTTCAATATTAAGAAAAACAAAAGCTAAACGATGGAGCCAATCAATTGAGTTATTGGTTTAAACTTGCTGCTATTTGTAATACCTTCACTAAATGGGCGCATATACTGAGATGGTGGCTCATTCGGGGATTTACCGTAAAGTGCTTGTCTTTTCTTTCGTGATCAATGACCAAACAATAGATAATATGTAAAGTTGTATAAAGCACTTCCCTACTAATTTTTTTTCGATGCGATTTGTTTCTAGCTAACTATGGTACCACATGGACCCTTGTTGAAATTGATGGACAACATTCCATTTTGTATTTGTGAAAACCTAGAGTACATATCCAATGCATACATTTGCAACACGATTTGTGATGCATGTGTTACAAGACGCGATGAAGAAAGAACACGCAGAAATGCCCACCATGATCGTGTTTGGTTTTGATATACCTAACTACGATGAAACAACCAATTTGGAAGGATTGCAGAATCTACCTAATGATGTAGCAAACGTGTTCTTGGATTATTCGGCAAGTATACTTTTTTCTTTACCTTGTCATTAGCATATTACAAAATGTCATGAAAATCCATGTACATGAGAGACCCACTTTCATGGCGATCTGTAATCAGAATTTGAGCATGTACCGTAAATCCTCCAAAACGCCCAGGGGCTTATTTGCAAAAATGAAGTTTTGGGTCGGGGCTTATTCAAGGGGGGCTTATTTCAAAATTGTGATTTTTCCTCAAAGGTTAACAGAAAAAAAACGACATAATTTTCTTTATCAGCTAAACTTTGTTCAAAAAGTGCTGTGTGAAGATCTAACAAAAAGTATAATGTGTTTACTGTCACAAAAATTCGTGTTTCATTTTGCCTTTTTGTCTCTATTCAAAGGAAGTGATACTGTATAGCTATTGTCTTGTGGGGGCTTTCTCGAAATAAGATATTATTTTGTACTTATGCTTCCCTCGAATAAGACACCACGGGGGCTTATTTGAGGATTTACGGTATGCCTCACAACTGTGCTACATTTCTGCAGCATTTCGCTGACATCTGCATTGCTGACAGCATTGGGACACGCTGTTATATAAAAAATGCCCCCATATTTTTTCATTGCCTCCTTTATGGTTGTTTAAATGCTCAATTGAGTAGTACTAATAGCCACTGCAGACCATGGGAACATATTTTTAAATATTTTTTGCTTTCAGTTTATCAGATATTTTTGATAACACTATGACGTCATCGTTTTGATGTGGTCATACTGCAGCTTCTAACTCAGTCTTAAACTGCTTCTTACAGCCTAAATATGTGGAGCCCTTTGAAAAATTTATTGTTACGCACTTGGTTACATGGCTGTGACAAGTTTTTTGTTCTAATAATGAAATTGTTATACAGGGAGATGGCGATGAAGCAATGCGTCAAGAGCCGTTGATACTATCTACCTCTGCTGAGGAAAAGGATGGGCTTTATTGTGGCAGTACAGAGAAGCAGAGTGGTGCTGACAACAACGAAGAATATTCTTGCAAATAAAGACTGTGCAATAATGAGATTAGCATGGTCGAAGGTGCTCTCGATATCAGGTTAGGTACTGAAGCAGACTGTGTTGATGATAGTAATACCACAGATACTGCAAATGCCATACTAAATGTTCTGCTCAGCCAT
This sequence comes from Sanderia malayensis, assembly GCA_013076295.1. Taxonomy (NCBI): domain Eukaryota; kingdom Metazoa; phylum Cnidaria; class Scyphozoa; order Semaeostomeae; family Pelagiidae; genus Sanderia; species Sanderia malayensis. The sequence goes on along the minus strand of RQOL01000793.1, from coordinate 18,684 downwards.
CCCTAGAAGCACGCATTTACAGACAGATTTAACCCAATGCTTGTTCAAATGCTTGCTACCTTGCAAGAAGATCAGACGTATCACTGGATGGATGGAAACGAGCACAAATTTGTTGCTGCATAGCATGGGAATGCAAAACTTTCACATGCACCAGCATATGTAAGGCAACAACCTGATGTAAAGGAAAGAGCAAGGAAGTTCGTAAGTGAGAGCATACCATGTGCAAAAGTCTACCGCAATCTCATCAAAGAAGCAAAGGTGGGAAAATCTTCAATGGACGTCATGCTTTGTAAAGCAAGTTCTTTAGCTATTGCTGATCCTGTATATTTGTATATTCCTGTACTTTTAGGGACCAGAAGAAAAGCCACAGAACCCAAAGTTTGTCTACAACATGAAGGCAAATTCAATCACAAGCACCTATGCACCTGTTATCGAAAGTAGCCATGGTATTCCTGAATATGAGAACATAATTCGCCAAATGCGGACGAAAAATCAAAAGGTCAAAAATGTTGTTCAGATACCAGAGCAATATATGTCCTTCAATTCAATGACGCAGATGCTGGATGATCACTAATATATAAAATGTGATGTCACGTGAGGTGCTCTAAACAAAAGAAAACTCGCCCTCCGTTGTCACTGAACTCCTTCTACAGTTTTCGGTCTAGCGTCGCGAAAGACGCACCGATCTGTTCCACGTATCCTTGGGAAGTAAAATGAGGATTGCTTTTCGTGAATTTCTCTTTCGTTTTCCAGATATTCAGCTTTTTCTGAATCGAAAACTTTCCCAGGAAGTCTATTGTTTTTTTACAAAAGAATCGGCTTGACTTGCCACAGGAAGCAAATTTCCACCTCGATTCTCCAGTGATTTTCTCTGCAATTCTTCTTAAATTCATTTCGAAAATTCCACATAACCTTAGCATGGAATTCGCCGAGCAGCTCCGTGTTTTTCGCTTTTCGATGTTCCCATTATTTCCAGAGATGTGTCCAAGTTAAACTAAACTACTGAGATCTCATCCCCAAATGTTGTTTCCAGCGAACGGTGTTCTGGCCTTGAGTCAGGATTTACGTCACTATTTGAAATTCGATATATTTTGGTATTAGTCATTCCAAGGTCCTAGACGGCTATCTTTAAAAGACCGAGTCCGGAATCTGGAACGGGCCCATGTTGTGGTTTTTCGCCAACAGGAAGTAGAATGGTGTCCTTTGTTCTGAGATTGCATCTCTCTTCACTGGAATAGGTCGTGCAAAATACATGGTTCTGATGATGCAATGTTTTGCAATGTCCCATGAAAATCAGAAGAGTTGTTGGAGTGAAAAGAACATCAGAGAAACGAAAGCCAGTTGGACTTTTCAAATAAATATCACGATGCCTCTGCTGTATCCGTGACTTTAGCATTTTGTTCCTCTTTGCAGCGTTAGTTTCCGTTGACTGTAATCTCTTCAAGCTTCACACAAACGACTGTCATGTACTTCTGAATATTCCATCAATCTATTATAATTTTAAAGCTGCAACCATATAACTGACCGGATTCCCTAGACGATATCCAATAACAAGATACGTGTCCTTGATTCCTCTCCAACTTGAACCATCTATAAGTGGAGCAAGCACCCCCTATATACACCCTCTCCTGGGGAATTACCCCACTAAGTAGTCAAAGTCATTGACATTATCAATTAAAGATATAATTACAACAGCTTGATTTCGTCCCAACTTCATACAGTTTCTGGTACAAATTCGGGTGGACATGCTTTACTTTTACAACAACTTAACACCATAACGAGGCCACTACGTAATTGTTCTCGCACTCCACCTTCAGTCGTGTCCCTTCGCATGTGTCGCTGTTCTAGGCACTTCGATCAGCCTGCTGTTACTCGCTAATCAGCACACAGCCAGAAAATAACTGCAAAAAGCTGAACTGACAGCTGTTCATCTACATAACAATAGCTTCCTGTTGGCAAACAATCACAACATGGGCCGGGGAGGAATGCAATTGCAAGTTATGATTTTGTTGTCAATATCTTTCCAGTAATAATTAAATAACAATAATTCTACAGAGAGCCGATCTGAGACAATATATGTTAAAACATCGAAAACATCGGAGAGAGAGTTGCTCTTCACCCGATCGCTTTTCCACTCGCATCCAAACCCACTCCACTTTTGTTGAAGATCACTGTCCCACTCACATTGAAGGCCAAAACAATAGAAATCCACCCCACTTTTGTTGAAGATCATTGTCCCATTAACATCGAAGGCCAAAACAATAGAAATCCACCCCACTTTTCTTCAAGATCACTGTCCCACTCACATCGAAGGCCAAAACAACAGTAAACCCACCCCACTTTTGTTGAAGATCACTGTCTCACTCACATCGAAGGCCAAAACAATAGAAATCCACCACACTTTTCTTCAAGATCACTGTCCCACTCACATCAAAGGCCAAAACAATAGAAATCCACCCCACGTTTGTTGAAGATCATTGTCCCACTCACATCGAAGGCCAAAACAATAGAAATCCACCCCACCTTTCTTCACGATCACTGTCCCACTCACATCGAAGGCCAAAACAATAGATATCCACCACACTTTTCTTCAAGATCACTGTCCCACTCACATCGAAAGCCAAAACATCAGAAACCCACCCCCCTTTTGTTGAAGATCGCTGTTCCACTCAGATCGAAGGCCAAAGCATCAGAAACCCACCCCACTTTTGTTGAAGATCGCTGTTCCACTCACATCGAAAACCAAAATAACAGAAACCCACCCCACTTTTGTTCAAGATCGCTGTTCCACTCAGATCGAAGGCCAAAACAATAGAAATCCACCCCACTTTTGTTGAAGATCATTGTCCCACTCACATCGAAGGCCAAAACAATAGAACTCCACCCCACTTTTCTTCAAGATCACTGTCCTACTCACATCGAAGGCCAAAACAACAGTAAACCCACCCCACTTTTGTTGAAGATCACTGTCTCCCTCACATCGAAGGCCAAAACAATAGAAATCCACCACACTTTTCTTCAAGATCACTGTCCCACTCACATCGAAGGCCAAAACAATAGAAATCCACCCCACTTTTGTTGAAGATCATTGTCCCACTCACATCGAAGGCCAAAACAACAGTAAACCCACCCCACTTTTGTTGAAGATCGCTGTTCCACTCAGATCGAAGGCCAAAGCATCAGAAACCCACCCCCCTTTTGTTGAAGATCGCTGTTCCACTCACATCGAAGGCCAAAACAACAGAAACCCACCCCACTTTTGTTCAAGACCGCTGTTCCACTCACATCGAAAGCCAAAACACTAGGGAGGTGGCGCGCGAAGCGCGCCAGCCTTCCTAGTATATACAGATTCTGTGTTCGTGGAAACACCCCTCTAGTCGTGGATACGACTTTTCATTTGTGCGATGGACTTTGGTTAACTGACAGCTCGTATCACTACCAAGCCTTACTCAACGAAAAAGGAGAACATCCCACATTTCCTGGACCATACATGTGGCACTCCAAAAAAGGTCAAAAAGTGTACAGGTATTCTCTCTCATATTTCAGGACATAAACTTTCATTATATTCTCTTAAAAACAGGGTAATGGTAAGTGTACTGATATTTTTCATCACTGAAAGCTCCATAATTTTTGTAGGGGTTTTGCTGTGGAAATAATATTCCAAAAGCCAGAACTACTGATGGTGCAGCAAATTGGACACGATCTAGACAACGAGGTGGCTAATGGTTTGAAAGGCATTTACAAAAGTGCTCAGAGTCTGTATTGTACACAGCATATGCAAAGAGCAGACAAAGGCATTTAAAGGAAATGACAGCAAACAAAAACACCGTGCAACAAATAATGCAAGATATATACGGCAGACAGGGTGGGTTTGTGGGGGAATTTGGACTTGCTGATGCTGCAGACAAAGATGACTTTCATGCTAAATTGGCGAGCCTGAAAGAAAACTGGGACCATCTTCTACCTAAATTTCATTCATGGTTCTCTGCAAAACGATCAGCTCTTTTTAAACCAAACCTGATTCTCTCAGCTCGTTCACATCTGAACATCACTGGCCGATTTTATACAAATGGCCTTGAAAGCGGTCACAGGCTTGAAAAAAATTCGTATCAGATGAAGGCCAATGTTCCAGAAATGTAATTGACATCAACAAGCTTCTGAGCCAATGGGTAGATGACCTTTATGGTGAAGCTGTACAAGCTCCGAGGGGTGTTGGTCGATACCGTCTCTCCCCAGGATATGAAAGCTTGTTCGTTGATCAAGCTAGATGGAATCAATGGAGTCCAAAAGGAAGACACCAGCATGCAACAACGTTTTTTGAGGCAGTTCCTGCAGAAAATGAGTGCTACAAGAAGCCATCATCTACTGGTCTAAATTCAGCACCAAGAGGGAAAAGGAGAGGAGAAAAGAAAGAGCCAGCATTGTTCCTTTAACGCACATCAGCTACCTTGCCACCATCTCAAAAGGTGACACCGATACGGCTCGCAAAATAAACAAGCTCCCAGCCTATCGAAAAACAAAGTCAGGTGGCGCAATGGTCTGTTGTTGGTAAGAAAGTTTCAGAAAGTGCACCGTCTGAAGTGGACCCGCTGAACCCTGACAGGCACATCCAAAACAGCTTTTCTTTGGTGCACAAGGCCGACCAGAAGAACAGTCCTGCCTGAGTGAAACTTTGCCAAAGTTGCAAGTTATCGTTCACGGAGTCTGATTGGGTCCTCGTAAAGACCGAAGGAAAAAGGGAGTGGACATCATCAAATGGCAAGCAATGAGTGAGTGGGTACTCACTCATTGCTTGCCACCCGCAAAGTCTATCTGCACTATCTGCGTGCATGTTTGGTAGAATTTAAGCAAAAGCTCAAGTTTTCAATGATAGCTGTTTTACGAGAAACCTTGCAACGTCTACCTACAGGCTCTGAAAGAAAACTGAATAGTCAGGGCATACGCATTTTGGAAGACTGATAATGACATTAATACCCTTCTTGTTAAAGTGCTTATGCAACGAAATTTGACATATCGATTTTTTTATTGTAAATCAAAGCCAAAGATGTACTGATCAGTTTGATGCAATTTTGACGTGCATCTGACAGGTATAAGTTACTTTAAGTTCTCCTTGAATCAGGTCACCTTTTGCGAAAAATATCGCAACGCTCTGACGTCACAGTGATGACCCAGATTATTTTGCGCAATGGAAGTCAATGGGATTTTTCGAACGTCGTCTGGTTTTTTTTTTAATACCTCCACTCAGGGTGGGGATATTTGTGCTCCGGCTGAACGAACGTAAGGGCGAATCTTTTAGCTGTCGTTCTGCAAAAAATTGGTGTCGTTTTGTTTAACATTAAAGAGGCACAATTTAAGTTTGAAATGGTTACCTCCAAAAAATGTGACATCATCCCGTGTCGCCATTGTTGCCTGGAGTTGCTGTGGAACGACACGTAGCCCTGGTTTGGCTTATCCCAGGTCTTATTTTTTGTAATAACTTATTTTAGCTCAAAATTGCAGACATTGAATTATTTTTGGAAACTTCGGAAATTAAAATTCCTTCGATGTCACCCCAAAAAGCTAAATCTTCTGACATTTGTTTTGGTCGGCTCGGGCCTAACCACTCTGGGCAAAGAGTGCTTAGGCCCAAGTAAAGCTGAGAGTCACACGGGTTGGTTTACGAGCTTGTTTACTGCATCTATTGCAGGAATAGCGTTTGATTTTAGCTTTAATCTCATCTTTAATTCTTTCCCAATGTCTCCTGAACTCCTTTAAAAGACCTTGTTTTGTTTGATTGGTTTTGAAATACTATCAGCAACATTATGAAACGATACTTTTGTGCAACACTGAGTAATCGTACAATTGTCTCCATTATGTATCTCTACGACATGTAAATGGTTTTATGATTTATTTGCTCCCGAGACGAGATACCTGTCATGTGTGTGCTCGCTCACAGCTCGCCATGTCGAATTTCAATAGAAGGAAGCCTGCTTGACGTTGCAGACGCGACGTTTGATGACATCACAGTGATGTTCAGTTTTCGCACGAGAAAGGTCAAAATTGCCTTCTTTGAAGGTTAATAGCGAAAAAAGTATACATAATTTGCAAATTTTATTTGCCCCACGTTAATCAGTGCATTGAAATCTATAGATTTTTGAAATAAAAACACTATGTAAAAATTCGTTGCATAAGCACTTTAAAGTTCAATTGTATTACTTTGTTATTGGCGCTTTTAATATATGAATATCAGTTACTGTAAGTCCATTTCTCTATATCTCTTGCCAATGCGCGATGTGGTGACACCAAAAACCTTCATATACATAAAACAACGACAGCTTGAAGACAGCTTGAAGACAGCTAGAAGACAGCTTGAAGTCCTGGCCAAATTATTAGACTAATAAATTACAGCAAAAACGTTCCACTTGTTCAATGTAAAAGAGTTGGCTCAGTACAGGTATAGTCACAACTTAGCGGAACTGAATACTTTTGTTGGGTATTTCCAGCAGACTTTTTTCTGTATCATAAAAATTCATATGCAAGACTACAAAACAGTATCTTTTCAAAATTCTTCGCTCACTAACTTGTGCTCTTCTTGATTCAAAGATTTGATTGGCCAGGCATTGACTGCCATTGAGGTCAGATATAAGATAATTTTGAGTTTTTTTACAACTTCATCTTGACACATCGAAACCCTGTGTTTGAGAACAGGGTTACAAATATTCACCCTCCAAGAGATATCTGCGCATAGAAATTCGTAGCACGTGCAAAGTACATTGAAGTTTGCAAATCAACTTAATACTAAAACGGTAGCGGTAAAGGTGTTTGGCTCAAAGGCTTCCCTTGGCGAGTTTTGTCCGGCCAGTTTTCAGAATCTGCCTGCTCTATTTAATTCCAAACCAACTCGGACGTCTTCCCAGTAACGTGTATATTTGCACAACCTTTTTCGTTTTTTGAAATTCGTTTTGGTTTTCGAGATATTTCCAATTTTCTAACTCGAAAATCCTTCGCCCTTTGTTTTCCCGTAAAGAGGCCTTTCTCTTTCGTGTGAGAGGACGGAGTAATGTTGTCTCCCCTCTACCGTTTTTCTGCATCGCCTAATCCTTTTCAAAACCACTTAGATGTCTTCCCTTTCCACTGGACAAGCCTAGAAATTATTTCTTTTTTCGAAATTCCTTATCGTTTCTGAGATATTTCCAATTTTCTAACTCGAAAATTCTTCGCCCTTTGTTTTCCGTTAACGAGGCCTTTCTCTTTCGTGTGAGAGGATGGAGTGCGTGCTGTTCTTTCGCCTTTTGTTTTGTGTGCGGGGGGACGTATCCAGAGCTTTGACGCATACTGAACCTTTTGAATCGAACAATACGTATTGTGCTCAGTGACCCCCTGACCATTACGGCGTCTGGATGATGTTTCGTTTCTGCAAAGATCGATGGTGCATTGTTTTGCGTTGCTAAGCCTTTTCGAAACAATGAAACCCTGTTACGTTTCGCACTTATTCGTTTGCGTCCTTTGTTAGCAAGACCTTTGGTTGACAAGGAAAGTGTGCAATTCATTTTTCATTTTCGAATTTGGGATGGGCAGGCAAACCGAATGGATTTTTTTCGTTGAATGCTTGTTTTATTTTTGCTGCCGTTTTACTCGAGATTTCCAACTAAAAGCTTCAGGATTTAACTGGTAAGTGGCTAAGTTGTTTCTCTTTGCCTTTACTAAATTTCTTTGTACCTTCTTATCGTGATTTCAATATATTCAGGTCGACTGGTTTATAGAAATTTTTATGCGCTCTAAAGTTCTAAATAATTTTTTGCTTTAGAAATCCCCACTGTACTAAATCGAATACTAAAACGATGAATTATCAAATTCTGCTTTTATATTTACAGGTCTGGATGCAATGATCTGAATAAGGAATTTCAGAAACACCAATTTCGTGATTTCACTCAACTGAAAGCCTTCAAAGCACGTGGTGCAGTTGTCTAAAAGCTACTTTCCCTCGATTGCCATCAACTGGAATTTTACTTGAATGTTACTCTTCAGAACTGTTACGAGCAGAACTCTACTGGTAAGTAGATAAGTCCCATCAATTTGCCTTTACTAAACTTCTTTGTATCCTTCTTATCGTGTTTTAAATTTATTCTTATGAGCTGGTTTATAGAAATTTTTATGGGCCATGGATTTTCAAATATTTCTTTGCTTTACAAATCTCCACTATATTAAATCCAATACTTAACCGATGAATGATGAGATTCAGTGTTTTTAATAACAGGCTTGGATACAACGATCTAAATCACGAATTTCAGAAACAGCAATTTTGGGATTTCACTCAACCGAAGTCATTCTAATCCATTGTTCTAAACACGTCGAGTTGCCTAAAAGCTATTTTGCTGAACTACTATTGCCGACTTGCCATCCGCCTGCTAACATTGTGAATTCATCTTTCAAGCACATCACTTTCTTTCTGGATTAGATAAATGCTGGAAAGGTTGCTTCAATTCCACTTGGATTCTAAAAGTGCCTGTCACTGAGCGTGATTCGCTACTTAAAACACGAAAGTTGCGGATTTTGGCCTGTGAAAGATGTGAGTATATTGTTTAAAAACTTTTATGATCTGCTGTATTTAAAAGCACTCATATTTAATCATTTTTGACTGGTACCTCACTGTACTAAATCGAATACTAAACCGATGAATGATGAGATTCTGTGTCTTTAATAACAGGTTTGGATACAACGATCTAAATCACGAATTCCAGAAACAGCAATTTCAGGATTTCACTGAACGGAAGGCGTTCAAAGCACGTGGTGCAGTTGTCTAAAACCTATTTTGCCCTCCTTTGCCATCAACTGGAATTTTGCTTCAATGTTACTCTTCAGAACTCTTACGAGCAGAACTCTACTGGTAAGTAGCTAAGTTCCATCGATTTGCCTATACTAAACTTCTTTCTATCCTTTTTATCGTGTTTTCAATATATTCTGATGAACTGGTTTATAGAAATTTTTACAGGCCATGCATTTCCAAATATTTCTTTGCTTTACAAACCTCCACTATATTATATGGAATACTAAACGAATGATGAGAGATGAGATTCTGTGGTTTTAATAACAGGTTTGGAAACAACAATCTAAATAACAAATTTCACAAACAGCAATTTCGGGATTTCACTGGACCAAAGGCGTTCTAAACACGTGGAGTTGCCTAAAAGCTATTTTGTTGAATTACAAATGCCCACTGGCCATCCGCCTGCTAACATTGTGGATTCATCGTTCAAACACATCACTTTCTTTCTTTCTGGATCAGATAAACGCTGGAAAAGCTCCTTCAATTCCACGTGGATACTAAAAGTGCCTGCCACCAAGCGTGATGTGATTCACTATTCAAAACACGAAAGTTGTGGATTTTGGCCTGTGAAAGATGTGAGTAAATTGTTTAAAAGCTTTTATGATCTGCTGTATTTAAAAGCACTTATATTTAATCATTTTTGACTGGTCCCGGGGTGTTTAAGAGCGTTCAACTTTGGGGCCCCACTAAAATTTTCATAATGGGCTTGCGTATTGCTTTCATGGAATTCGTGTAGTTATAAACATGCGTTATTGAGTGCCAACTGGTGTATTAAAATTGTGTATTCTTTAATCGAAATCTCGAATGAAATTGATAAATTCAGTCCGAATCTGTTTTCTCATATTATGTACTCACAAATCTGATCCTTTGTTCACAAAGTTTCTCTGCATGGGGTTCGAGTTGAGGCGTTTCTGTCACACTGGCTAAAATAGCTGCTGAAAATTGGGCATGGGGAAAACATGGACCCGGAACAACTTGCAATGGCAATCGGGGCTCGGGATTACATGCACTGCATGCTCGGGAGGGATTTGATCTGTATTTTTTAAATTGTTCATTCTTTAATCAAAATCTCGAATCCAGTGGATCAATTCATTCGCATTGGTTTTCTGATATTACTCGCAAACCTGATCTATTGTTCACAGAGCTTATTCTCTGCATGGGGTTCGAGTAGAGGCGTTTCTGCCACGCTGGCTAAATTGCTGCTGAAAATTGTGCATCGCAGAAAACATGGACCTGGAACCACTTGGAATGGCAATCGGGGTTCGGAATTAGATGCACCGTGTGTTCCGGGAATGGATGGAACTTTTAAAACTTGCATAATTTCAACTGAAAGTATATTACTTTGCGTGTCCATCCCACATTTGTTCAAGATGTTCCACTCAGATCAGAGGCAAAAACAATAGAAAACCCACCCCACCTTTGTTGAAGAGTGCTTTCCCACTCAGTTCGAAGGCAAAAAACAACAGAAACCCAACCCACTTCTGTTTAAGATCGCTGTCCCACTCAGATCGAAAGCCACAACAACATAACCCCACCCCACTTTTGTTGAAGATCGCTGTTCCACTCAGATCGAAGGCCAAGACAACATAACCCCACCCCATTTTTGTTGAACCTCGCTGTTCCACGCAGATTGAAGGCCAAAACAACAGAAACCCATCCCACTTTTGTTGAATATTGCTTTCCCACTCAGATCGAAGGACAAAACAACAGAAACCCACCCCACTTTTGTTGAAGATTGCTTTCCCACTCAGATGGAAGGCCAAAACAACAGAAACCCACCCCATTTTTGTTTAAGATCACTGTGCCGCTCAGGTTGAAGGCCAAAACAACAGAAACATAACATAATTTTTGTTGAAGATCACTTTCGCGCTCAGGTCGAAGGCCAAAGCAACAGAAACCCACCCCAATTTTTGTTGAAGATCACTGTCCCACTTAGGTCGAAGGCCAAAACAACAGAAACATAACACAATTTTTGTTGAAGATCACTGTCCCGCTCTGGTCGAGGACCAAAACAACAGAAGCCCACGCAACTTTTCTTGAAGATCCCTGTTCCACTCAGATCGAAGGCCAACATACTAGGGAGGTGGCGCGCGAAGCGTGCCAGCCTTCCTAGTCTAATATATATATTCTATGATGTCACGTGACAGTGGCGAAACTCTGCCTAAAACAATAGATTCGACCCGAAACAATAGGTCGAGGGCCCCAAAACAATGGGCCGAAACGGCAAATCGGTCAAACGGCAAATTATTTCAAGGTATTTTCTTTATTCAATTGTTTTTGGCTTTAAATAGCACGAGTTTTGCTTTGTTTAACCTCACGTTTTTCTTTCGGCTTGAGGGCCTAACCCAAACACGAAGACAATTTTGATTTTCTTGGGTCGTTCTGGGCCGATTTTGTCCATTTAAACTTCCGATAACTGTTTATTTACACGAGAACTAAAGTTATCTGGTGTTGTTATATTTGTTTTGTCAATTTTCCTCTGTTTTTGGAAATTTTTAGCCGAATTTGGGTTTTGCTGGAAAACACGAATTTTTCATGCAACACGTGTGTGTTTTGCATTTGCGAAAACTAATGTTAAACCTGCCAAAACATTGCTTTTTTACCCAAATACTTTCGATAAATGTTCGCCAAGCTATTACCTTCGTGTTGGTGTAATTTGAGTTCAAATGGACTAATTTTGACCAAGTTAGGGAGATTTTTGTGTTTTGAAAGTTGCCTGATGAATAAATTTTTTCATGGCTTTTGTCTTGGGCTGCACTAAATACTCCCTTAAAATTCAAAACAACACTGTTAAGAAATGTTAATATTTTAATCAGATTCGCTGTTTTCTTAGCTACAGTTTGATATATTTTTTTTTAGACATTGAGTTTAAATTTTCCAGGATTGATTACATTTTTGAAGGCAACTATTTTTTTCCAAACTTCGCACTGAAGTTATCAACTTTCAGAAACGGCTTTCAGGGGGGCGGCAGGGCAGGCGCTGCCAGGGGGGAAGATGTAGCGTTTGTATTGTAGGGTATGTATTGTAGGGTATGTATTGTAGGTTATGTATGGTAGGGTATGTATTGTAGGTTATGTATGGTAGGGTATGTATTGTAAGGTATTTAGTGTAAGTTATGTATTGTAGGGTATGTAGTGTAGAGTATGTATTGTAGGGTATGTTATGTAGGGTATGTATTGTAGGGTATGTATGTAGGGTATGTATGTAGGGTATGTATGTAGGGTATGTATGTATGTATGTATGTATGTATGTAGGGTATGTATGTAGGGTATGTAGGGTATGTATGTATGTATGTATGTATGTATGTATGTATGTATGTAGGGTATGTATATTATGTATAGTATTTATATATAGTATATAGGGTATGTATTGATGTATATATTTATGGAAGTATCTATAGTAAGTATGTTAATATTAATATGAAATGCTTCTATTTCTAACTTTTGTAATTCTTCAAAAAACATCACTGCAAAACAGACACTGTCCTTCTTTTTGAACAAATGATCTTCAATTAACAAATCTTAAAATGAACTCACTCCACTATAATAATGTTCACAAGGAATGACCACAAACATTCACTTTATGTCTGGGCACCTGAAAAACAAGAAGAAATCATGTAATATACTTTATAGCATTTTGGCTCATCTCAGTTCTTTTCATGTGGCCTGAAGTCTATAAATGTAAGTAATTTATTGTAACTGCAAATCATTAATTAATTACCTCCACCTCATGTGTTCACCAAGTCAAAAAACGTATTAAACCTTCTTACCTTTTGTCAACCTTTCATGGCCTACTCTTATTATTGGTATTTTTACCAGCAGCAATATTTCTGAAGATATTACAGATCACCAAAAATCAATGTACTTCATTCTCCATGTGTCCGAGAAATGGTGTATTGCTAGATATCATGCATAATAAAGTCTACCAAATTATTCCTTCTTATACTTAGAGGTTCCCCTTCACAACCACACTTCTCCCCATCATCAACGAAGACCAAGGCCGTTTTTCTCTTCGGTGCCAAGTACATGCTCTTGCTGTTGTTGTGTTCAACTGCCTTTCTGTCGAATCGAATGGATCATCATGAGAATAATAATAACAACAACGAGGCACGCCGCCGAATAGAGGCCACAAAACTTTCAAATTGGCGCGAATTTAAAATAGCAATTGCGTGTTTACTTTCTTGCTACAGCAAATGTAACATTTTTGTTCAATATCTAACGTTGTTAGAAATTGCAGAAAATAATAATAATATCTATATATTGAAAGAAAATTATTAGAAAGATTGTTTTACTTTGTTATTGGTGAGTTGAATGTTGAAATTTACCTTTTCTAAACAATCCTTATTTACACTGACAGCGTCTTCTTTAAAGCAACGTTGTCTTTCACTGCATCGCAATGCACTGTCCTTTTAGCGATTCTGTCATCTGCTTTTTAGCGTTTCTGTTATCTGGTTTCTCGGTTAATGTCCAGCCAGTTTTGTTATTAACAAAGTAAAGTAAAGTGAAGTTTTTTTATAAAGTAAGTATTTCACTCCTTCACTTCAGCGTGACCTTTTATTCTCATTTCTTCACTCAATCTATCAACATAATAATATACAAGTTGACAATGTTAAACATTCCTTAGTATCAATGGCAACTTTCTGTTTACAAGATAATCAATTCATCCAAAACATCTTTCTTCTTTTGTAAAAACAGGTTTTCAAACAAGTTCATTCCTCAGAATATTGGGTGAGTGTGACAAGAATTGTTCCTATACAAAGCCTATTTTAATTAATGTTTAAATGCCTCACCCTGTAATGTACATTCATATCCCAAATCTGAAGCTTAGCTACTATATTTAAAGTGGTATTAACAATTGCAACAATTTATTATCAATGGAAAGCAAATTTACTGCATAATGCAAATCAAATCTAGCCTCATAATACAAACACATCAAATGTGATTTATACATTTTTCTTTCCAAAAATGAAAAGGGTCATTAACTTCTCCAATTTATACATTATCAAAACTGTTTTCCTTATAGTTGTTAAAGAACACAATAGAAAGAGTGATATAGGTCATAAGAGAAAGTGCTCAAATATTTTTATTTGGAAACTTTAAATAACCAATAATTTAATTCAACAATCAAGAGTAATCCCAAACATTTCTTACAATTATGTTTTAAATTATGTATTTTATCTTGCAGCTCACCACAAAACAACAACCCCATCCAGTTGCTCACAAAAATCACTCTTATTTCAAATTTTAACATTTTCACTTAAATTGGGTTGCATATAAAACACATTTTTTTCTTTTTTTATATCATCTCTCGCAAAATGCCAAAAAAAGCCAGAAAAAGCATCACCGGCTCAAGGTGCTGCGATCAAGTAAAGAAAGCAAATCGCCGAAGTCGTGAGAATAACCAACAGCCTCATCCAGTTCATTTACCACCTGATAATATGGTACAGGGAGCAGTGAATGATCTTCACCAGTTGCAGCAACAACACCCTCAGCAACCAGCCCCAGAATATCAACCACTCCCACTTCATTATCCACAGATGCAGGCATTGCATGTGCCATGGCAACTACCTGCGATGCTTCCCCACTATGGACTTATAGCAGTACCACAACCAATAAACATTGGCTTACAATATCCTGCAGCACTTGCCCCTCAACTTCAGGTACACAACTCGATAATTTCTGCTAAACTTTTCCAATCACGTCAACCATATATTATACAGCTTTTTGTAATTAAAAACTATCAAAATTAAATCAGTTATTATATCAACCACATTATCAATATTTTTCCATCCGCAGGTACCACCGATGGTTATGCAGTTGCAACCACCCGTTCTGATTCGTAATCATGAAGGTCCGGCAGCAATACAAACGGCAAATGTGGAGATGCTTAATGTAATTCAAGCTCAAAATGACAATGAGGTAAAACAAAATTTTTAACACAAGTTAACTACAGTTAGGCAACTCCCTTTTCCATTACCTATTTCAGACATGTACAATTATAAGTCCCCATGTATATTTATATCAATGGGAACTGTATATTAATAACATTTAAATTTCCAATAACTAAAAACTTAATGTAAATGATTTCATTTAATGTTCATTTCAACAGATACGGCCAATGAAGATGCAACCCGAAACACATATTGAAAATGAAAATAATGAAATTGAAAGGCCAGCACAACCTGAGGAAATCAACGTGGAACAACACTTTCCAATTCCACATGATAATCAGGTAAAACAGACTACCATCACAATTGGCTTGAAATACACCAGTCATTCTCCATAGGACCATGTCAGGAAATTATTTTGCTCTCTAAATAGACATATCTTCACAAGTTCCAGTTTTGTGCATTTCAAAACACATGATTGAATTATATTAACTTAGATTGCATTGCATTTCAGGATCCACAAATTTTGCCTGCTGCTATGGAATTGCAACCCAACCTTGAAAATGAGAATGAAGAGAATGAAATAGCGGTACAACCACAACAAGTTGAAATGCATCACGGAATCCCACCACAACACCAAGATCATGTCCCCCAACCCATGGAACATCAAGAAAGGGAAGTAATTCAACCTATTCTTGAAATTCCTCAATTCTCCCCAATGCCTCATCATCTTGGTAAAATGACCAGGACATGTATTCACTGTGAAGCGAAGTACTTCCGAGAGGAACTCAATACAAGAAAACAATACAACAAATGTTGTATGGGAGGATTAATAGCTCTCGATCCCATTCAACCACCCCCGGCAAATGTGATGCATTTATACACTGGAACTACTGATGAATCTAAATATTTTCTCAAAAATTTCCGTAGATACAATTCAATAATGGCAATGGCATCCTGGACAGCTAACGATGTAAGACACGCTAATGCAGGACCACCAGTCATCACCATACATGGAAGTGCATACCATATGACAGGTAAATATAACGTCCCTCTCTTAGTAGCTCTTATATTATCCTACATTTTCATATAATAGCTTCACGTGATGAAACGGATGTTGACAGAACGCTCAAGTCCTTTCCCACCCAATCTACAATGGATAAGCTCTCTATGCTTGCCTGAATATGAAAAGTGATCCAATCGTAAATCAAAGCGCTTTATGATGCTTTCATAACAAAGCACTTGCTGCATTGAAAATTGCAGTTGATATAACGAAGTACAATTTAGAATGTTTCCTCCAATTCAACAGGGGTAACTGAAACCGACAGGTCCCGAAAATATGCAGAATTATACATTATGGACACCCAGCAAGCACTGCAAGAACGCCAGAACACAGCCAGAGAACAAAACTTGGACTTAGACATGGTGGCGCTGCTGCAAAACGAATTGATGGCAGTAAATCGGTTTCCTGAACATTTTAAAACAATGGGAGAAGTACTGGAAGAGCAAAGGCAGCAAGCCATTGCCAATGATCAGCCTATCCCCACATTCAAGATGATTATTACCGGTTGCCCAGAACAAGATCGAAGATATGATAATCCTACTGCCAGAGAAATTGCAGCAGTCTACACTACACGCAATGGCGGTGCTCCTAATCCCGAGAATAGAGAGCTTCAAATTCGAACAAGGCGTGGTAATCTTATGAAGATTAATGCCTTAGATCCCGTTGCGGATCCTCTGACCTATCCATTGTTGTTCTTTCAGGGTGATCGGGGTTACAGCTTGGACCTTCAACGTCTACCTACACGTCGAGGACAAGACCAGCAAAATCCTGATCTGGTCCACCGTGTCAGACTCGCAATCGCCGAATATTATTCGTACCGAATACAAGTCAGAAATCAACTATCTACGATCCACAGTGCAACACTTCTCTTTCAACAATATCTGGTGGATGCATACACCAAAATAGAAGGAAACAAGCTCAACTGGATTTTGCACAATCAACGGCAATTACGTGCTGACAGTTATCGAGGCCTGATGGATCACCTGAACAGAAGGGCTGAAATCGAAAAATCAAATGGCCAGGGCAAACAATCCCAACGAACCCCTTCATATTGATGTCGGTCGTGTTGTCATACTTCCCTCATCATTTTCAGGCAGTCAACGAAATATGTACCAGAACTTTCAAGATGCAATGACTATCGTCAGAAAGTATGGCAAGCCTGACATCTTCCTAACCATGACGGCCAATCCCAGATGGAAGGAGATTTCAGAGAACATTCTACCACACTAGAAGGCGAATGACCGGCCTGACATCGTCACACGAGTATTTCAACAGAAACTACAAGAACTACTGGAAGAATGTCATCGAATTTCAGAAGAGAGGACTACCACATGCTCACATGATTCTGTTCCTCTCTGAGGCTGATAGACCACGAACACCTGAAGAGATAACATCTATAGCAATAATTTATTATAGAGTAAAAGATAGATTTATTATACATTTATTATTGAGTATGAAATATTATCAGCAGTTGTATTGCTTAGTAAAAACACAATGCATTTTGATGTGTAGAGCTTACATGTGATATTTTTCCTCGAAACCTACAGGTAGATTGACTCGTATCAGCTGAAATTCCGGACCCACAGGATGCAAGATATCACAAGTTAGTACTGAAGCACATGACACATGGACCATGCGGTGATATAAACCCCGGATGTGTTTGCATGGAGAATAACAAATGCAAGAAACGATTTCCGAAAGATCGCACTGCCGAAACACAAGTCAATGCGAATGGTTATCCCCTCTACAGACGACGCTGTCGTCACCCAGTCAATCTGGAAGATCGACTTCTAGATGATACATGGGTTGTGCCACATAATCGCCATCTTCTACTCAAGTATCAGTGTCACATTAATCTCGAAATATGTAGCACTGTGAAGTCCGTGAAATATATTTTCAAATATATTCATAAAGGACAAGACATGGCACACGTGGAAATTCTCGAAGGACAGCAGCAGCAAGTACCTCAAGATATTGAGCACGATGAAGTACGCCAATACATCAATGCTCGATATATTGGACCACACGAAGCTGTTCACAGAATATTCCAATTTTCCATGCACGAGAAAAGTCACACTATAAAACGTCTGCATGTTCATCTACCTGATCAGCAGACCGTATACTTTCAGGATAATGGAAGGGTCGAACAATTACAAAACATCAATGAAAAAACCACACTGATGTCTTGGTTTGAATTGAATGCACAAGACCCGGCTGCACGCCAATATCTCTATCACGAAATTCCTGAACACTATGTTTTCAACGAGCGCACCAAAACATGGAAAGCAAGACAGCGGAGAGCAATGCCTGTCATAGGCAGAATATATCAAGTTCACCCACGACCATGTGAGCAAAGATTCGCACTGAGATTATTGCTTCTCCATGAACGAGGTGCCACGTCATTTGAAGATCTTCGCGTGATAGAAGGAAACCTATGCAATTCCTTCAAAGACGCAGCTTTAGCTCTAGGTCTCTTGGAAGATGATGCTGAAATCATACGCTGTTTGGAGGAGGCAGTTATTTTTAACATGCCAATACAACTGAGACAGTTGTTTGCAACATTACTCCTTTTTCAAACACCTTCTGATATCGCAGCACTCTTCAACATGTTCAAAGAAGCATTGAGTGAAGATTTTGTACGCCGTGATCAACTCAATCATCCAGATATGGCCATAGCTTTTGAAGACCGACACATGTGTCAATGTCTACATGACATTGACGAAACTTTGAAAGTACATGGTCAATCGATCACTAATTATGCTGACCTTCCTCAACTTCCAGTCGACTATGTCATTCCTGAACGAGGTACTAACGTGTTATTTTCAAATATGTACTGTATTAGTACGAATATAATAATGTATTCTAACATCGTGCAGACAAGGGCATTTACGTATTTTTGGACATTTATTCTCCTGCTTTTCTTTCCAA